>ML512877.1:73905-100659 GCA_005239535.1 Nicotiana rustica | reverse complement strand
AGTACTAGTATGTATGAACAAACTTTATCCCAAGTACAATCAACCAATATACAGATAATAAAAGGACAGCAATAGGACTAACAATCAAAACACACGGAAAGAGACAATCAGAGTCAACAATTTTACAATCTCTCCTTTTTCCCTTTCCAACACCACCATATTCACGAGTTTCATTAATTTCATATCAATAGTGATAACGATCAATTTTCCACCCTTATTACCTCAGCCACCCTTATTACCTCGGCCCCCCTTATCACCACAACCCACACCTTATTACTTCGTGTTGCGGTGCGCAACCCGATCCCGCCTGACAATTTATATTTCATAACAACATCACCAATAATTACATCACAACAGCAACAACAACAAACAATTTTATTATAAGAACTTTCCTTTCAAGGATTCCAAATTCACATCTAACAATTTATTTACTTGGGCTCAAGGCACCCCAAACTTTCTTCAAGCAGCAATTTATGCACAAGGTGTTACCATAACCGTTCAACTTATTTACAATGCTTCATATCAATAACTTTAAACAACTACCATCTTTGAACATAATAAGGTAGGCACACCAAGTCACAATTCAAAATCTCATCTAACACAGTGGGGTGGAAATCAACTAGACAGTCAATTCACATATTTTCATATAAGTACACATACTGTATGCTTGCCACAACAAGAGGGATTTTACAAGGGTTAAAGTTAGTCATACATACCAGGAGTCGAAATCCCTTTTTAACTTTTACTCACAAATCACCAAACCGACTAGTACCGTCAATCTAGTTCACAATTAAACATATTCAACTCAGAATTGGAAATCATGCATACAATACAGACTCTCTTAAGCATTTTGCCGAACACTATTCGACCCGATTACATTACCAACCCCGTCTTTGTGAAATTTACCCCAAACCATCCCCTCTTACTAGATTAACACCATTATTAAACATGCATGCAAGGTCTTAGTTAATATTTTCAAGAATCAATCCATGCTAATCCTCCCTTTGTTTAAAATCAGAAAATTAATGGAAAAAGGGTTGGGAACCCTTACCTGCTAGAATGAGGAATAAGGAGATTACTCAAAATATCAGGCCTGAGGGACTTTGAAAATCACTTTGTTGGAAGAACCACTTTATCTCTCAAGAACTCCCCTTTCCTTCTCTTTATTTTGTTCAGAAGACTTGTTAAAATGAAGGGGTGGGGTGTTTTAATGAACTGGGGGTCGGGTTTTAAAATTAAAAAAACATTAGGAGCCTGACACAGGAATGCGGTCAGGAATGCGATCACATTCCTGACATGCGGTCCGCAGACCGGTCGCAGAATGGCCCTCAAGATGGGCCAACTTTAAAAACACACTGTGCAGGTATGCGACCACTATGTGGTCTGCATACACGTTATGCGATCGCATAGTGCATCGCATAACCTCCATCACCAAAAACCAATGGGCAAGAATGCGAAAACTATGCGGTCCGCATAACCAGAATGCGATCGCATTCTGGTACGCATAGTTGTCCTCAATTTGGGCGGTGGCCTGCCCAGGTATGCGACCATTATTCAGTCCGCATACCCGTTATGCGATCGCATAGTGAGTCGCATAACGCCCAACTTCTGGAAAATTACATCTTTCAACTTTCGGGGTGCTTTTATTCAAAATAGGTCCATTTTTAAGGATTTCTACAGTTATAACAACTCGGAGACTTATTCGGGCATTATCTTAAACAAGAAATTTTACGGGTCCTTACAGGTGGGTTCCAAGGTTATGTAATTGTAGCTTCAAGCAAAGTGGGGGAGCCCCACCATCTACGATTGGATCGCGTGGTTGTCTGCTTGTGCGGTTTCTGGTTATCGATGTATTGGTGGGTTATTATGACTAAGGAAAGAAAACATCAAAGGTGATTCGAACAAAGAAATTGATAAATGTGCACTATATTCCGCCTTGTCGATTCATGTGCAGGTTTTGGGAAGATTCATGGTTTATGCTTCTTGTGGATTTGATGTACAAGGAAAATAATTCAGTTGGTTGCTTCTTTGAGAGAATGTTCATGTGCTAGCAGAGCGTCGAAGTTGGTTATACTTGGGACCAAGTAAGAGTGGGTGACTCTCAACAACGGTCCTAGTAGGTTCAAGAATTTTAGTGTAGTGCCTAAGAGATTTCGGGCCCGTAGTGTGGTTAAGGATCGAGTTTTTGAAGTGGATGGTGAATGGGACTTGGAGCGTTCTATGTTATCTCGGGTATGGAGTGTGATCTAGAAGAAAAGAAGGAAATAGCTTCGGATTCGTGGAAGGTCTTGCAGAATGGGAGTTGGAGATGCCAATGTGTGCATGGGGAAGGTATGATATGGTTCGTGGGTATTTGAGACAAGAGGGTCTCATGAAGTGGATCACTCGTGAGGAGTGTTGTTGAGTTTCGTTATGATTCTCGAATGGAGCTATTATTATTTCTAAGGAAATTCAAGAGTGAACCGGAAGAAGTTGGCTCGATTGGTAATGGTTGTATCAGCATGATTGTGGTATGATCCATTACTTTGGCGTGTGAAGTTATATATGTGATTTGTGGTTGTACGTTCAGGCTCGGAAGCCACCCTAACTTGATTGATCTGGGAGGTATTTTATTCAAATGGATTGTGGAATGGATTCCGGAGGAGTCATGGCGGTTTAAATCACGAATTGAGGTTTGTATTTTCTACGGTTTGGGAATTCAGTTGTGTGTTGTGTTGGTTCTTCTGAAATGAGCTAAGTGGGGATGTTTTCTAGCCAATGAAGTGTTTATTCCACTAGTAGTTTAAGGGTTATGGTGAATAAGAGTATTATCGCGTAGCAGCACAATAGGTGCAGTGAGCGGCATGGGAACTAGAAGTTGAAGGTCAAGGTTGTGGTTCGGTGTTGATAGAATGTCACGAGCTCGGATGAGTAGGGGTGAAATAGATGTTTAGAGTAAGTTGGCATTTTCTTTAGTGTCACCTGAGAATGGTGTTTTGTGGAAGAGGCTTTGTGTATTGAGTTGCGCAATTTTGATTTGCTTTACAGAATTAGAACGGTTGGTGATATGAATGTGCGGACTTTGCTACCTGAGCGGAAGTTTGTGGGAGCGTACCCCACGGGGAGATTCGTATAAGTCTTACATGTTAGTCACTTGATTGTTAAAGATTAAAACCAAGTATGAAGGTTATGGTAATATCGCAAATGCGAGAGTTTATGCCTGAGAGGCGTTCTATTCCTTAGGTTGTGGACCGTGTGAGTTTATTACGGATTTGAGGGTTGTTCTTATGTGTCATGAATAGGTCATTGTGGATTCTTGAAAGGTTATTAGCCCAGTATGGTATGATCAGAATCGTCTTGGGGTCCATTGGTGGGTCTAAATATGGAGGTGTGCTCTACACTAGGCCAGGTGTGTTCATTCAGCATAGCATTTCTTATGGTGGAGTCTTCGGGCATTGGATGTTATTTTCTTCGTCGTCTATCTCATGTAATACTCTATGGTGCCATGTGGGTTGTGAGACAACTTGATTATTCGCACACATATTGAGGTCCCGTGTAGCTTATGGTGTTCTGTGAGACAACTTGATTATTCGCACACAATGTTATATTGGATCGGGTTGCACACCGTAACAATGTTATATTGGATCGGGTTGCATGCCGCAACAGTGTGATGTTGAAACTATTCTGCCATTTTATTCGTTACGCGGGCTAGGTAATTTCCTGTCAGAATTCGTTCTTCCTTATGAGTTATATTCGAGTGGTAGCTTGTTGGTGCTTTGACGGTGTTGGATAAGATCTTAGGCGGTATTTGAGGTGGCTTATTGCCCGAGCAGCTTGTAATGGGTGACACGAGATTATTGGGCCTAAATTAGTGTAATCAGATTTATATAAGGTACATTAAAGGGAAACTATCGTTATTAAGTTCAGAATGACGTAATGGTTCTTGTTAGGAGGAGAGACTCTATGAATTATTTATTTGGAAGGTGGTTATGAGTTTCTACACGTCCCTTTCGTCATGGCAGTATTGCGGGAGTTGGAACATGATTTGTATATGTCATGAGATGTATTGCGGGCATCAAATATGTGAAATTACAGCTATTGTGGTCAGATGATGTTATTATGGACAACCGACTTATGTGGTATGTGGTGTGGTTTCATCATAGGTGCGTGATCATCTTTTGGTACAGTGTATGGTAATTGGGACGGTGTTCGTATGTTAGAATCAGGACCTGTAGAGAAATTCAGAGGTTAGAATATGGTCCTAAGGTTTATTTGCTAAATAAGAGGGAGGATCTTCAGTCTAACTTGAGATAATGTGTTCAACTATATTGTGGTGGCACGGGTAGGCGCACGGGGTGTTAAACAGTGATTTTGGACAACTCCGAAGCAGTCCTTAGCACGTTCGAGGACGAGCGTATGTTTAAGTAGGGCAGAATGCAATGACCTGACCGGCCGTTTTGGCTCTAGTGTGTCGTTCGGCAGTTTGAGATCTTGGGTAGCTTCACTTCAGGTGCTACAAATTGCACGCATGATCGGAGTTGAATTTTGGGAAGTTCGGAGTTGATTTAGAAAAACAAAATTCTAATTTTGAAAGCTTTAAGTTGGAAAAATTGACCACTTTTGAGTAAACAGCCTCGAAATTCAGATTTGAAGGTTCCAATAGGTTTGTATGATGATTTTGGACTTGGACGTATGTCTGGGTTAAGTATTGGGTTGCGCGAGAGCATTTCGGCACTTATTGTGGAAACCTTGGCATTTTGGAAGTTTTAGAATATCATAAATTTTGTTTGGAGTGGTCTTTGGTGTTATCAATGTCTGTTTGGGGTTCCGAGCCTTGGAATAGGTTCGCATCATGAATTATGACTTGTATGCAATGTTTGGCGTCATTCCGGAATGTTTGGATATGGTTCAGACGCGTTTGTCGAAGTTTGGAACTTTGAAATTTAGAGAAGGATTTTGATCGTCGATTCGTAGTTTTGATGTTGTTTGTATGATTTGAGACCTCGATCAGGGCCGTATTATGTTATGAAATGGGTTGGTGTGTTTGGACGGGGTTCCAGGGTCCTCAGGTGTGTTTCAAAGGTGTTTGGGTTGTGACGTGCTCTTATTTGATGTTTGAGCGTCATCCTTTGGGCATAAAGGGCACTATATTGAGAGAATGATATTTTTATTTGTGATAGTATTGAACCACTAGATCAGTATCATAATTACGGAGCCATAGCAACAAGAATCGCCGAATTCCGATGTCGTATGAGAGAGTTATATCCATTTCTGTGTCGAACATAATTGTTGGTTTTTTGGTGGGAAGCTTTGTTCTTCGCAAATGCGAGAGAGGTTCCACGAACGTGAAGAGGGATTTCTACGTTGACCGGTCAATGCGAAAAATTTATCTTCGCGAACGCGAAGGTCCCCCGCGAAGGTGATGAAGAAAAATCACCCGGATAGGGTTTTAAACCGAGAATTTTAGTATTTTGGGCATATCTTGAGTTCTGGAGCTCCGTTTGAGGTGATTTTCACAGAAATGTTCTCTTCTCAACAAGAGGGTAAAACTCTAACTTATTTGATGATTATCTATGATTATTTCCGTTGGTTATTATTTTTATTCGTGTTTGGATAGTAGAAATTGGGATTTTGATCCCCAAAGTTAAGAAATGATAAATCCGATTTGAAGGTCGATTCATGAATGAAATTGGATGATTTTCTGGATGTAGATCATATTAGTTATGGGTAATATTTATTTTCCAAAATTTTTGAAATCAGGGCACGTGGGCCCGGGGTCGACTTTATTGACTTTTCGAGCGGAGTTAGGGATTATTATAAATTGATTTATTATGAGTATTAGAGTATATTTTTATTGGTTTGCACATTGTTTGACTAGTTTTGGAGCGAAGAGCATCAATTTGAGGTGTTAGAGTGGCAATGGAGTCGGTTATGGAATTTCAAAGCGAGGTAAGTCTCATGTATAACCCTGTAAGGGGAAATTTACCTCGTAGGTGTTATATTCTTATGTGCTACATGTTGTGGGAGCTACGCACGTATGCGGTGGCGGGTGTCCGTGCGTATGCTAGAAATCCAGATTTTGTCCGGGTAGACTTAGGTTCACGCCATGCTATAACTGTGCTATTTGAGTTATCTTTGCTCGTTTAATTCCTTTATGTCGCATTAGGAGTTAAGACTAGACTTGCTTAGAGTGATAGACTTGCTATTGTAGAGATTTGACGAGCTTCATGATTAACCGCGAAATAATTGTGATCTTCTTACGAATTTCTCTCGCGTTGTGCGTTTTCATCGAAAAACTTCCTTAAAGTTCATAACTCGCACGTTTATTCATGAATGGGGTCAATGACCCATTAAAGCTTCTTATTATAATAGGATCGGGCCGTTCGCCTCGGCAGTATAATAGATACATCTATGGTTCGCATCGTTCGACCCTCGGCATTGCACATATTATGATGGGATCGAGCCATACGCCTTGGCATTTCTATAAAATACTCTTATGGAATCGTACGTATTATTTGACAAAAAGCCAGTGTATTTATGAGTTTTCCTTATTTGAATTGTGACGACCTATATGGTGAGGACCATTATATATATACTCCGATTGAGGAGGTAACTACTAATTGAGAGCGTGAGTTTATTGTTGAGAGGAGGATTGTACCACATATTTATAGTTGTTATTTCGTTTATTTATTATGTCTCACGTCTGTTTACTTTCTACTGTATTTGATTTATTGGACCACTAGTAAGTGTCGATGTCAACCGCTCGTTACTACTTCTCTAGGGTTAGGCTAGATATTTATTGGGTACACGTTGATTTACGTACTCATGCTGCACTCGTTGCACGTATTGTGCAGGTACGTATATGTTTGGTGGTCTTTTGGGCGCAAAAGCGCGGCTATTGCGAGGACTTTACTGTGAGCTGCATTCCATGTTACGATCCGTAGCCTGCAGAGTCTCCATCAGAGTTATTTATATTCTCCTGTCTAATTTGTATTCCAGACAAATGTTGTATTTTATTATATTTCCTAGTTGATGCTCATGCACTTATGACACCGGGTTTTGGTGGTTTCTACTAGATGTTTGGTATGGTTGTTCACATAATTACTATCATTTCACCCTTTAAATTTTATTTCATTCTATTTAATTAATGGAAATTATGATTTCAAAAGTAATAAAATGCGTAAATAATAAATCAATGCTGACTTGCCTGGCGCCAACTTTAGGCGCCATCAAAAGCTATTGTGAATTTTGGATCGTGACAATTTGTCCGTACTTCGCACGATATAATAGGAAATTTAGAATAACCTTATAAATAAAGTCGTGATGGAGATAAATTTTTGTTTAATTAGAACTATGTTTTTCTCTACTAACAAAACAATTAAAAAAATGACAATGAGTAGAAAACATGGGAATTGATAAAAAAAACATAATTTCTTTTTCGATTAAGAAACCAAACAAACTCCAGGTATTAGCATTACTTCATACACATATTTCATTCATGAAAAAAAATCATTATTCAAAAATCAATTGAAGAACTAAGAGGGTATTTGGCTAAACTTATAAGCTGGTCAAATTGGCTTATAAGTATATTGTGGTTTATCTACGAGTTTGGTAAAGGTCAATGTGCTTATAAGCCAAGTTCTTTTAAGCTAAAATCAGCCATAAGTTGGTCACCTCCAACTTATGACTTTTCAGCTTATAAGCACTTTTAGTTTAACCAAGAATTTAACTAGTTTATTCTTAATAATATTTAGTAATTCACAAAATACTTTTTCCTATATAAATTTTCTATCTTTCTCTTCATTCCATATTCGTTGTTCACTCTTTTCGTTAGAAAGAAACCTTTTAGTTTATAATCTTTTCTAAAGTTTTAAAGGGAATTTCAATCTTTTTAATAAAAGAACAACTTATCACTATTTTTTTACCAAACACATCAATTGGTTATTATCAGTTTCAACACTTCTATCCAAATACGTATTTAAAAAATTAGTTTCAGCACTTAAAAATACTTTTCAGCACTTCAAACTTATCAACCGTTTACAATCAGCTTATCCAAACGGGCTCTAAATAGACAATATGAAAGTATTCACAAATTTTAATTAAATTCCATACATATATCATTAAAAAAAAAATCATAGTCAATAACAAAACTCAATATGGGAGGAAGATTCGAAGTTTCCATGAGTGTCAATGATAATTTCTTAAAACCTCTACTAATATCAAATGGCTACTGTTGTTATCAAGAAAAGTAAAATGCTACATTTGAAGGAACCTGAGAAGACCAATACACTTCCCCTCTCAACGAATGAATCTCTTTTTGTTTTCCACTTAATTCTTCTTTTCCTTTTCCTCTCTTCTTTCAAATTTAATCGTTACTTCTTTTTTCACCCCCGTAATTATTATATCATTACAAAATTATAAATAATGTTTTTCACAAAAATCAAAATTATACTATTAATCGACTATTAAAGGAGTATAATTGGTCGAAAAGTACATGACAAACATAGTTAAATTCTTCATACATTATTCTCCACTTGCATTTATAACAAAAGAGAAAAAATTCTTCGTTTCCAAATTACTAAAAAATTGACCGAATTTACAGCATGATTTTTTCTTTTAAATTGTGCATCATTCAGAATTATTTTTTATAAGACAGACACTATACTACTTGAATATCAAAGGAAGAAATGAGAGGAGAGAAAACAAAAAGGAGGAGAAAGAAGAAGCAAGTTACTCTAGTAACTTGTGCAATTACAATTACCATTTACAAGAGTTTGTGAACTTTGTTATTGTCTGTGAGTTGTAGTGAAGTATTTGGGAAAAATCTTCTGGATAGTAGGTCATGATTTTTTTGACCTTTTGAATTGGGTATTTTCCACGTAAAAATTCTTATTTTTTGTTTTGGTAATTTAAATTTTTATTACCAGGAAAAATATGTACAAGTATAACATAAACCCTTCACTATCATTTTATAGTTGGACATGCAGCCCCAACTATAGAAGGTCTTGGTAACTAATACGCAATTTGATGAACACAAGAAAACTATCTAAGGATATAAGTCTAGATTTTGTAGTCTCTTCACTAAGTTGGACTTCAAACTCCCTTGACAATGGACCTTTTGAATTATTAATCTGACAATGTCCTCACTTCTCCTCTTCTGATTACGAAAAGTTCTCCAATTCTTCTTTTGCCATATGTGATATACAGTACACGCTAGTAGCATTCTGTATATGGTTGTTGATAATCTCCTACCTGATGTAAACTGTGTATCCCAACTGATATCCTCATCCCATCCTTTGACATCTCTATTTATTCCAGTCCATTCTAGTAGTTTCCTCCATATAGCTGTTGAGTAGTTACATTCGAAAAATAGGTGCTCATGATCCTCGTCAGCTTTTTTCACATAGGGTGTAAACTGGATTGGTTAAGATTCCCCATTTGATAAGCCTATCCCTGGTGGATAGCCTACCCAGTATGGCTATGTATACATTAAATATCCATTCAGGGCAGCTATCATTGTTACACATCAGTTTCCTCCATGCAACCTTTGGAAATTCTCCCCTAAGTTTGTTGTATATGTCTCTGATGAAGTAACAATTTGCATTAATCACCCCTCCCACTCTAATATTTTCTTCAATTAGGTACCTGGCAGCGCCTAGAATCTTTTGAGTAAGCCATGATACTTGCTTTGCTTTGACATTCCATGCTTCTTCTTGCTTTATATAGTATGTGCATCCATTGTATCCATAATCGATCCTTCTTTTTGCACAAGTTCCAGAGATGTTTAAGAATTTCTACTCTATTCCATGTAATAATATCATTAATATTCATTCCACATGCGGTCTTAGGCTAACAGAGTTGTTTCCAATCCACCAGTGCCTTCATACTGCTTTTAACTTCCCCTATCCATAAGAATCTCTTGCAAATAGTTTCAATCTTCAGCATGATCTTTCTTGGTAGAGGAAAGATCTACGACCAAAAGGATTGAATAGTAATCATAACACTCTTGACCAATTGTAATCTTCCTGCATAAGATAGAAACTTTGCTATCCAATGATGGACCTATGCCAACATCTTATTAAGCAGGGGTTGACATTGAGCTACTAATAATCTTTTTGCACTTAGCGGTACTCCAAGGTACCTGAAAGAGAGAGACCCCATGTAGAACCCTAGCCTATGCAAAATTTGATGTTGTATGTCCATTGGCACCCCTCCAAAATATATAGCTTTTCTCTTGATTTGCAATCAAACCATATGAGTTGGAAAATTGGTGAAAACAGTCATATAACACTGTGTAGACAATAGGTCACCCCTACAGAATAAGAGCAGATCATCTACAAAACTCAGTTGTACTATGTTTAGATTCTCACATGTGGGATGGAAATTGAAATTTGGTTTATTCTTTAAAACCTTCGGTAGCCTTGCCAAATATTCCTTAGCTAGGACAAAGAAATATGTGGACAAAGGGTCTCCTTGTCTGACTCCCCGTTTAGCATCAAAAGGAACTGTTGGTTTGCCATTAACCACAATAGAATTGGACATTGTGGTGACACAACTCCTAATCCATTTAATGAACTGGGCTGGTACATTCATTGTTGTGAGGACCTGTTCAAGAAGCACCAATTCCAGGGAATCATACGCCTTCTGCATGTCTATATTGATCATACACCTGGGTGAAGTTCCTTTCCTTCCATAGCCTTTCACAAGTTTATGTCCTAGTAACATGTTGTCATTCAGCATTCTTCCTGGTACAAAAGCTGCATGGCTCTTATCAATCGAATAGTCCATCACTAGTTGCAGTCGACTAGTTAGCATCTTAGAGATGAGTTTATATAGAATAGTACAGCATGAGATAGGTCAATACTATTTGAGTGAAGTTGGGTTCTTCACTTTAGGAATCAGGGTGACTGAGGTGTTTGTTAATTGGTTTGTACTTTTTGTTCCCATTGAAGATGTTTAGGACTCCTGGCGTTACATCCTCCCCAATTATAGTCCATGCTTTCTTTTAAAAGCATGCATTAAAACTGTCTCCCCCTGGAGCTCTTGAGTCATCAATCCCTTGTAGTACTTTGAACACATCATCACTAGTGAATGATGAGATTAGTTGTAGTTGTTGATTTCTTGTTAAGATTGGTCTTTGCCTCATCACAGTGGGATCAATCGCAGGTAGGCTACTAGATGAAGTCCCTAGCAATCTGTTGTAAAAGCCCACTATTTCTTGCTCGATGCGTGTTGTATTTCTTATCATACTTTCATTTTAAGTTGTGAGGAGATTGATTTGATTTTGTGAGGTTCTCCCTTTCACGCCGGCAAAGAAAAAGTGGTGCTAGAGTCCCCTAGTTTTAGCCATTGTACCCTTGACCTCTGCTTGGAGATACTTTTTTCTATCATACTCCATTTCTCAAGCTTCTGTCTAATAACTTTTTCAGCTTCAAACATATCAACATTTGAGGTGGTGTTTCTCATATGTGCTTGAATGGTTGCCAACTCCTCTCTCATATTTTTAGCCTTTGTAGTTGTATCTGCAAACTCTTTCCTATTCAAGTATTTTAAAGCAGCTTTCACGCTCTTTAAATTATGCCAAATACCTTCCATATCAACACTCCTATTTTTCCATCCTTCTTGTACCAATTGACCAAATTTTGGTTGTTAAGCTAAGCAATTGTAAAATTTAAAAGGCTTCTTCCTATTATCCATTGTTACTTCCACCTCTATACTTAGGGGAGAATGGTCTGATAAATGAGGATTCATCACTTGGACTTGCATAGGAGGCATATCCATCATCCATTGAGTATCTACAAGAGTGCTATCAATACTGCTATACACATGGCTATTGGTTCATGTATAAGGTCTTCCTACAGTCGGAAATTCAATTATTCTGCAATCTTCAATAAAATCCCTAAAGTCTTTAACTTCATTATCCTAAACTGTAGTGTCTTTGACTCTGTCATCAATATCCCTTATCATTGAAACCCCCCATAATTAGACAAGGCATGTTCATCTGTTCCTACAACTCCCTTAATGTATCCCTCAAGTCATATCTATGAGCAATTATGTGAAGCCCATACACTGTAGTGAAAGCGAAGTGATTGGTAGAAACAACACTTTGTACTAGCCCATGTATGAATTGTGTGTAAATATGTAGCGTCGTGAACATATTATTATTAGGATCCCACACAATCCATATTCTCCCTTTACCATTTGATGAAACATTTAAACACCATTTCCAACCAGCTGCAACCTTGTTTATTATATCTTTTACTTTAATATCTCGAACTCTATGTTCAATAATTACTATGATAGTTATCTTATTCACCTATAAGAACTTCTTAATCTCCCTTTGCTTATATACTTTATTGAATCCCCACACATTCCATGTAGCTATCTTCATATTGAACTGGGTTAGTGGGGAACCTTTTTTGTACCCTCATTAGTACTTCTTTGTCCTTCAACAACATCTAGGATGTTTAGCTTGCATACCTCTTCCACTAGCTCTTTGCCATGGTTCTTTGTCATTATCCAGTGTTTGTGGCTCATGCTGCTGAGGTTGAGTTGCCTATTTGTCCTTAGCCTCATCATTTTGTTTGAATTTCCCTCTTGCTACCCATTGTACCAGGCTTTTGGGTCTTTGCTTGATGCATATTGGCTCCAGTCTTGTAAGTTTTGTCTTATTGATTTGGTGATACAACCTTTTGTTTTATTTGACCATCCCTTTGCCTTACCAACTGTAGCTCAACAACTTCTTGCGTGATAGCACAATCATGCCCAACCATAAGACATTTATGGAAGTATTGTGGCACCCAATCATACTCTACCACCTGTTCAAATTCTTTCCGCGATGGATCCTGCACTATAATGCATTTTGGAAATTCTTGTGAAATATCCATTTAAATTAGAACCCTAGCATAAGAGATTATACCGGTACTAGATGTACATTTATCAACATATATAGGGCAACCCAAACCACTAGCAATTCTGCTCAATGTAATCTTACCCCAACAATTCAGAGGCAAGTTTAGAAAACTCACCCATATTGGTATGGTCTTTAGCACCTCATCATAAAATAGAAATCAGCAGACCACGGTTTGAGGATAATTGGCTTGTGACCTATAATGTGTGGCCCTGAGTACGGTACTTCATTTTTATCTTCTATGGTATTGAACAGAATGACAAAGTATCCCTCATTGTGATAGTATACTTTTGCTTTAGCAGCAAAGTTCCATTGAGAAGCTATGAACATTTCCATAGTTCCAACTGATGGGGAGGTTCCAATGACATACAGTATGATTGCCTTTTGCCATTTCTCAGTTTCAACCACCATTTCCTCTCGTTGCAATTGAACTTTTTTAACTCTATTCTGAATCAGTGGAGGAATAAAGACCAGGTCCATTCCCCTTGCAGCCATCTTGTTGCTATAAAACAGGTTCACCCATGGTTTTTATGCCTTCCCATTAGTTGGACCTGCCTTCCCCTATTTTAGTACATTATCATCTTGTTGCTCCTTGCCCTGTTGCTCCTCCTTTGCGATTGATTTACTCGTGCTAGCAATAACCCTTTGAGAGGGGATTCGGTCCATCGTCTTAAGCTTCTTAAGTGTTTTTGTTACTATTCGTTCTACAGTAACCAATGGAACAATGTTACCTCCTGGGCTAACTGATCCAATCGTCCCCACCATAGCTTTAGGCATTAATTGAGGCCACTAGTATTGATTTGCTCGAATATACTAGTGAATTCAACCTCGTGACACTTGATCATCCTCAATTAGGAATTATCGCGGTTTTCCCTTTTTCCGCTAATTAGGGTTTTAGTCGGCGACAAAGTCCTTCCTTTTCGTCTACTGCGATTTCCTGACACTACAAATCGAACTAGTTGAACCTTCATTACAATCTGTTTTGGTCGTCCTCGCCCCATTTTCGGTCAGCGTTGTTTAGAAGGTTGCGCTTACCGTACGCCGAGAGAGAAGGAGGAGAGAGAAACTTACAAACAGAAGACATATTCTGCATTATTTATGCTGCAAGTGTAGTGTAAGGAATGCGTAGAAGAACCAGGTCCTTCGATAATCTGGTGCACACGAAAATCAGGCACCACACAAATTACCCCCCTCTTGTGCGGTGTTGAAGTATAAAACATCAATTGGTATGAGAGCAGGTTATCCTTGAAGAGGCTAACACCTTAGGAAAATATCAAGATGAGTGCACTACCTGGAAACTGTAAAGAGCAATCCACCACTATCCAATGATCACTACTATTGCTTATGGAAGGAGATGAGAAGAGATCATTTGCATATGACTAATGAATGCTTCAAATGTGGTAGAAAGAACCACATGATCAAGAACTGTCTTATGTGAGAAGTCGAGTGGACTAAGGAGATATCTAAATGAAGAAACATAAAGAAGGAACATGTTCATGATAAGAAGAAATACAACAAAGGGCCATCCAAAGCAATGGTTGCTGCTTGGGAAGAATGTTCAGATGAGGACATTGATGATGATACTGAACGAGCTCTTATAGCACTTCAAGAATCAGAAGATGATCCTGATGAAGAATTTGAGATAAGTATTCTAGACCTAAAGGATAAAATTAAATTCCTTTCAAAAGATAGATTATCAGAACTATTGCTAACTTTAATTGATGAATCTAAGAATATAAGTTCTGAAAAAGAACAGTTGTCAAAAGAGTGTAACTTTTCAAAAGAAAAGTGCAAAAACTTGGAAATTAGGGATTGTGAAGCTGAAAAAGAAAATAGTGTTTTGAAGAACCAGATTCATGTACTTGACATAAATGTCTTAAAACTTAGATCTGATAATCTTAAATTGAAGTTAGGAAAAGATAAAGAAATAGCTTGTGTCACACAACTCACACTAGAAAAAGATTTAAGAAAGGTAAAAGATGAGCTATATAAGAGGGATGAACAGGTAAGAGTCCTAACGGAGAATCTGAACAAGGTCAAGCATGAGCTAGATAGAACTTGTAGTGGAACAGGTCCTCTGATGCACTTTCATGGCTACTAGAACATCATAGTAGCAACAGAAGATGACTTGGCTATGGAAACTCTGCACCTAAGTGGGATCTCAAAAGCAAGTATCTCACACTCTCTGAGAACAAGATTTTCACACGTTGTGGTAACACTGGTCACTATAAAAGTGAATGCAAAGCAAAATAGAAGGCAAGTCAAAAAAACAATAATTTTGTTCTAGGGAAAAATAGGCCGGCAAGTTGGGCTAAAAAGAATTTGATTTAATCTTTTGCCTATAGAAAGGGACCCAAACTAGTTTGGGTTCCTAAGACTAACCCGTGATTTTTTTTTTGCAGGTCTAAGTGAACAGGAGCAGCCAAATATGGTACATGGATAGTGGCAGATCAAACCACATGACAAGAAGCAAGAACCAGTTCCTTTCACTTGAGGACCTTAAAGGAGGTAATATTTCCTTTGGAAATGGAAAGAAAGGTGAGATTATTGGGGTTTGAAAGGTAGGTAAGAATGATTCTCACTTTATTGAGAATGTCTACTTGATAGATGGACTGAAGTACAACCTAATAAGTGTATCGCAATTGTATGATAGAGGTAACATGGTAGCTTTCACCTGTACAAAATGCTTTGTGATTAATTTTACCACTGACAAGATAATTTTGCAGGGAAAAAGAGCGAACAACATATATGTTGTGGATCTGTCCAAACTTTTAGATAATGAACTCTCTTGCTTAAGTTCGTGGGATAATGATCCGCTCCTTCTTGGACATGCCAGTCTAATCCAACTCAAACAAACTAATCTCTAAGGACTTGGTGATAGGGTTGCCTAACATTAAGTTCAAGTAAGATAAAGTTTGTGAGGCTTGTGCAAGAGGGAAGCATCTAAGATCCTCTTTTAAAATCAAGAAAATGGTAAGTACTACCAGGACGATGGATCTGGTCCATATGAATATTTGTGGACCAATGAGAACATTGAGCAGAGATGGTAAGAGATATGTATTGGTGCTTGTTGATGATTACTCTAGGTTTACTTGGACACTTTTTTTAACATCTAAAGATGAAGCATTTCACATGTTCACTTAATTTGTTAGAAAAACTTAGAAACAACTAGGTAATCAACTTGCATCAGTTAGGTCTGATCATGGTACTGAATTTAAAAATGCTAAATTTGCTAAATTTTGTGATGAGCATGTCATAGATCATAATTTTTCTGCCCTGGGACTCCACAACAAAATAGAGTAGTTGAAAGAAAGAATAGGACATTGGAGAAAATGGCTAGGACTATGCTACTTGTTAGTACATTCCCCCATAGCTTCTGGACGGAAGATGTGAACACTACATGCTACATCATAAATAGGTGCATGACTTTACCTCTTATTGAGAATACTCTTTATGAGTTACTTAAAGGGAGAAAACTAAATATCTCCCATCATAGGGAATTTGGATGCAAGTGCTTTGTGCACAATAATGGAAAAACCTCCCTAGGTACGTTTGATCCCAGAAGTGATGAGTGAGTATTCTTGAGATATTCTTCACATAGTAAAGCTTATAAGATATATAATAAAAGAACTATGTGTGTAGAAGAAAGTGTGCATGTTGTTTTTGAAACTAACATTCTTTCTGAGAGGCAGGAACAAGATGATGAAGAGATTTGACTGACAAGAAACTCAAATGATGAAGTCACAGTCCGGCCTGAAGCTGCATCACAGGAAGAAACATGTGATGTAATATGTCCTTCCGCCTAGGGAAACCTGGCAAGGGGATTTGACTACAGAGGAACCGATCCTCAAACCTCGAGGGAACCTGTCCTTGAACATATTCCTCAGTAAAAAAACCATGAAGAAACATCCAAATAAATTGACATTCATATTTCCACGAAATTGGATTTGGATGAACCTGGTTCATCTGTTGATCAGAAGATGTATAGGGGAATGATTGGCTCTTTGTTATATCTCACTGCTAGTAGACTTGACATTATTTACAGTGTAGGCTGTTGTGCTAGATTTCAGGAAAATCTAAAGGAGTCTCACTTGAAAGTTGTCAAGAGGATCTTGAGATACCTAAAAGGCACCACTGATCTTTGCCTATGCTATCCAAAAGGTAGTAATTTTGATTTAGTGGGATATGCTGATGCTGATTATGCAGGTTTTCTGGTGGATAGAAAGAGTAGTTCAGGGTATGGTACGCTTTCTTGGATCATGTCTTGTATCTTGGGCCACCAAAAAGCAAAACTCTATGTCTTTGTCTACTGCTAAAGCTGAGTTGTATTCCCATGTATTGTGATAACACTAGTGCAGTTAGTATGACCAGAACCCACACCATCACAAAAGAACTAAGTACATAGATGTTAGACATCGTTTTCATAGGGATAATTTTGAGAGGTATTGATCACTGTGGAATTTTGCTGATAAGGAAATTGCTAACGTCTTCACAAAATCTTTGAGTAGGGATCACTTTGAAAGGAACATGTTAGAATTTGGGATGATTAAGATCACCTAAAAGAAATCGGTTCTAACTCAATAATTGGATAGATAATTTGTGAATTTTTTGAATAATTAGATTAGATATTGCCAGTCTCATGCTTTTATTAAGTATACTCTTGTACCATGTGCTAAAATGTCTTACTGATGTCTAATGATATTATCATTATTTTCTTGGAAAAAAAAAGTCTTACACAAGAGAACTTTTAGTGAAGAACCTGGTTCTTTGAGCTTATAAGGTATGCATTCCACACTCCATATAATTTGAAATAACTACATATGGATCATGAACTGAAAAGAGTCTCACTTTTATCCCAAACTACTTTTGAACCAATTATCTACAAATGAACCAGTTTCATCAAGAGTCTCACGGGCCATAATTGCCAAAATATTTGGGGAAGAGTCGAATGTCTTTTCAAACTAAAACTTCCAATGTGATTGGACTTCTAGACTTCAAAAAGGTGTCGTTATAAACTCAACCTTTACCTCTATAAATTGATCTGAGCTTACCTTCTTATCTCAATTTTTTTCGAAAGATCAAAATCTCCAAACCACAAAACTCTCTCTAGTTCTCTCAAGTTTCTGAACCGATCAAATGGAAAACACCCATGAGAATCCCAAAAACTCTGAAAACCCTTCCTCACCACCCAAAGAACCTTCACCCACACTTTCAACCATCCAAACCCCCAAGAAAAAGCATATTTGCATACAATGTAGTGGCAAGTTGAGAACAAGTAAAGAAATTGAGTGAGATGCTACAAGCTAGTCAAGTAGAAAAACCCTACTTTGTCTACTGCTACAAGCTAGCATATCATGTCTTGTATCTTGGGCCACCAAAAAGCAAAACTCTATGGCTTTGTCTACTGCTAAAGCTGAGTTGTATTCCCATGTATTGTGATAACACTAGTGCAGTTAGTATGACCAGAACCCACACCATCACAAAAGAACTAAGTACATAGATGTTAGACATCGTTTTCATAGGGATAATTTTGAGAGGTATTGATCACTGTGGAATTTTGCTGATAAGGAAATTGCTAACGTCTTCACAAAATCTTTGAGTAGGGATCACTTTGAAAGGAACATGTTAGAATTTGGGATGATTAAGATCACCTAAAAGAAATCGGTTCTAACTCAATAATTGGATAGATAATTTGTGAATTTTTTGAATAATTAGATTAGATATTGCCAGTCTCATGCTTTTATTAAGTATACTCTTGTACCATGTGCTAAAATGTCTTACTGATGTCTAATGATATTATCATTATTTTCTTGGAAAAAAAAAGTCTTACACAAGAGAACTTTTAGTGAAGAACCTGGTTCTTTGAGCTTATAAGGTATGCATTCCACACTCCATATAATTTGAAATAACTACATATGGATCATGAACTGAAAAGAGTCTCACTTTTATCCCAAACTACTTTTGAACCAATTATCTACAAATGAACCAGTTTCATCAAGAGTCTCACGGGCCATAATTGCCAAAATATTTGGGGAAGAGTCGAATGTCTTTTCAAACTAAAACTTCCAATGTGATTGGACTTCTAGACTTCAAAAAGGTGTCGTTATAAACTCAACCTTTACCTCTATAAATTGATCTGAGCTTACCTTCTTATCTCAATTTTTTTCGAAAGATCAAAATCTCCAAACCACAAAACTCTCTCTAGTTCTCTCAAGTTTCTGAACCGATCAAATGGAAAACACCCATGAGAATCCCAAAAACTCTGAAAACCCTTCCTCACCACCCAAAGAACCTTCACCCACACTTTCAACCATCCAAACCCCCAAGAAAAAGCATATTTGCATACAATGTAGTGGCAAGTTGAGAACAAGTAAAGAAATTGAGTGAGATGCTACAAGCTAGTCAAGTAGAAAAACCCTAAAAATCTGATGAGTCCTTCAAGTCTGTGACTGAGGGAGAAGAACCAGTTTTATCTGAACATGAGCAGGTAACTTCTGGCATAAAATATTTCTGATGTTGCTTCTAAAATTGCTGAGAATCTTGAAAAAAAGGTTTGTGTTGGTTGGTACGATTACTACTGTAGAAATTGGTGGATCTGGAAAAATTGGTGGTAAAAATGAAAAAGAAAAAAAAAGTTAGTGAGGGTGTTGAAGTAGATGTGTGGGGATAGGGAGAAGAAAGAGTGGATCTCCTTCACCCAATCTTGTTGGTTGGACTGAAGAAGCTGGAGCAATGATTGTATGAAGTGAAGAGATAAGTGATAATGAGGAGACTATGAATGAAAGTATAAGGATAGAATCACAGGAGATAAGGGATGGTTCTGGTGATAGAAGTGTAACAGATGGACTGGTTAGGTTAAGGAAATAGTTTCATGAACCAGTTCCTTCTCTTGCTAAAATAGATAAGAGTCCTGATCTTATTCAAAAGGTGTTAGATAGTTAAAATCAAAAGAAGAAGAACAAAATTGGAAAGACTGCAGGAAAGAGCATGGGTGGAACTAAGAGAAAGAGTGATCCTTCTATCCATGTAGAAACTCTTCCTACAAGAGGAAGAACTACAAGAAGACAGAAGAAGCAGAGTGAGGACAATGTAAAAAAAGGCCTTACCTGAGAATGCCAAGAAAGTCGCTTGAAAAAAAAGGTTGATAAGCCAAGTGGAGTAGTCCAGATTGAGGAAATGAACCTGGTTCTTGATGATGGATATGAGGATGTGGAAGTACCCACACCTAGTGCCAAAAAGAGAAATACTTGTCAAAAGAATTCTCGAGAAACAGAGGTTGAGGGCTCAATTGTGTCTAAAAGAACTAGGTCTGCCAGAAGGAGCAAGGAGGCTCAAATAGTGGAAGAAAATGGCTAAGGATGCTGAGATTGAAAGGATGAAGAAACGATTGGCTGAAGTAGAGGCTGAGAGACTCTCTCAAGTGTGAGCTTCCAAAGTATAAGGAGAATAATGGTAGTAGTCTTCAAGATATGTTGAAATTGCTTCAAGCGAAGAACCAAGAACTCGGTCCTTCCTAGTTTTAAACCCTTCCTAAGCCTAATTTGTAACCAATAACCCAATTGGGATGTTGTTTTTTGTTTTTTTTTTCTCATGGTTATATGTTTTAATTCTTCTTATGCCTTGTGGTTGGATCTTATCAATCAATAAAATTTACTGCTTTTGCTCTAATTGTTTGTTGATATTTCTTAGATGGCTAAATATCCTTAGATTGAAAAAGAGAATATTGAATCCATGATTGCATTTGAAGTAGCCCTAGTGGCCATGAGTAAAATCTGTTAAAATCTGGTTACTTACCTTAGTTGTGCAACTTTTCGATGGTGCCAAAAGAGGGAAGATAAGGTGTGGTTTTTCTTTGGACTGTGATGTTTATAACCTAATGAACTTAGTCCTTGATGATTTGTGACTTTAAATAAAAAGTGTTCTAACATTGTGTTGATGTTGAGGTTAGTTGAAACAGGTTCCATGCTTATGAAAAGCACACATGCATAAAAAAGGGAGACTTTGTTGACCTGCGCGGTTTTGGTTTTGATGATTGACAAAGGAACACATGCAGGAACTAGGTCCATGGAAAATATACACAGGTGATGGGAAAAATCAAGCAAAAGGTGATGCACACATACTGAAGTTAAGCACGAATTGAGAGCAAAATAGCAAGGCATTTTGTGAAGCAATTCCTGTGAGACTTAAAAGTGCGATCCTGAAGCTACACTATCGACCCAAAACCTAACATGTCATGATGTATCCTATCGTGGTACTAGGCAAGCCGACATTTCCAAAATACTACCAATATTTAAAAGAAAATGAATCAAAACCTTTTAAATAACTAAAGTTTTCATAAAACGGGGTAAAAACCCAAACACAAGCTCCCAAATCAGGGTGTCACTGAGCTCATGAGCATCTATACATCACCAGTCTAGAAATGAAGCGTCTACAAAAGTCTGGATCAAATATAAATAAGAAAAAGACAAGGATGGAGAAACAAGGACTGCGAACGTCAAACAACTACCTCGTAATCTCCAAAGATCGACTAAGCACGATATCAACGCTTATCCTGTCCAGAAACACCTGGACCTGCATATGAACTGCAGGGTGTAGCGTGAGTACAACCAAGTCAGTAACTAAAAATAATAAATAAGGAACTAAAAGATAGTGACAAGCTACACAGTTATAGTTCATTTGTTGTAGTCTCAACAAGAAAATAGACATGCTTTTAAATCGGTCAATTTAAGTCAAATCAATTTATACATGCCAAGTTCAAGTAAAAACAAATATAATATCTCCCAGAAGTTTCAAAACAGTGACATATTGCAGCTATGTGCAACAACAATGAAAGCAAATACAGCCTCTCAGGGCAACAATCACTCAGTCTTTCTCAGTAGCTCATCACTCGGCTCTCAGCCCTCAACACTCACACTCAATAGGTACTTAGGCTTACTGTGGGTGTACAGACTCCGGATGAGATCCTTCAGCCCAAGCGCTATATCAATGCGCCGTGCAGCCCGATCCTATAATATATAAATATCCATAAGGATCGTTGCGACAGGCAACCCGATATATATATATATATATATATATATATATATAACCCCAAGGCTCCTTGCGGCGTGAAACCCGATCCATATACATACACCCCTCAGGCTCGGCACTCAGGACCTAACTCAGCCACCAACCTCTCTAGTCTCTCGGGCTATCAGAAATCATAAAGATCAGCCCAAACAAAGATAATATAATGTATCAACAAGAAAATACTGGGATATGATACAAAAGTAAAATTGTGACTGAGTGTGAGACAACAATTAGCAAATAATTTAACAAGTACACGACCTTTGCGGGTCCCAACAGTATCAACACATAGCCTAAACATGATTTCTAACATGATTTGCAGTCAAATTTCCACAACACAGGGAGAGCATATGGCTAACAACAAGTTATTCAACTTTACAATTCTACAAAACGGACCAAGTCACAATTCCTACCGTGCACGCCTACACTCCCATCACCTAGCATGTGCGTCACCTCCAAACCAATCACATAAGGAATAATCCGGGGTTTCATACCCTGAGAACCAGATTTAGAACTGTTACTTACCTCAATCCGAGCAAAGACTCT
Organism: Nicotiana rustica; assembly: GCA_005239535.1. Taxonomy (NCBI): domain Eukaryota; kingdom Viridiplantae; phylum Streptophyta; class Magnoliopsida; order Solanales; family Solanaceae; genus Nicotiana; species Nicotiana rustica. Next base: position 78,161 of record ML512877.1, on the reverse strand, counting down.
ACTCTAATATGCCTTTTCCTTACAAGTCGGCCTCCAAATATCTCGAATCCATCCACAAACAATACAATACAATCAATACGGGCTAAAGGAATCAATTCCACAAGAAAAATACGAAATTATAGGCCAAAATCAAAAATTAGTCAAAAGCCGGTCCCGGGCCCACGTCTCGAAATCTGACAAAAGTCACAAAACCTGAAAGTCCATTCATTCACGAGTTTAACCATACCAAATTTATCGCACTTTGACATCATTTGGCCACTCAAACCCCCAAAATCAAGTCTCTAAATCCCTAGCCTCAAACCCCCAAATTTCACCTAAAAAACACACCAACTATGTGGATATCAGTGGGGAAACATAATTATTGAAGAAGAATGGACACAAGGAGCTTACCTAAAGAATATCTTCAAAATATCTCTCAAAACCTCCAAAACCTGATCTCAAAATGTTAGAAATTGAAAAAATATCAGAACCTTCGTTTATATAGGTTCTGCCCAGGCTTTCCGCACCTGCGGAAACTTAGTCGCTTCTACTCCCTCGCAGGTGCGCCTCAGAGCCCGCTTCTGTGGCTAACTCTGCACCTGCGTCCAAGTTTTCTCTCATGCAGATTTGCTTCTGTGAGATAAATATCTGCTTCTGCGGAGACCAGCTACACGACCAAATCTGCTTCTGCCGCATTTGCGGGAAAACCATCGTACCTGTGACCATCTATTGCCTCACTTCCTTGGCCCCTTCTGCAGCTTCCTTCCCGCTTCTAGGGCTTGCACTTGCGGTTCCCCATCCGCAGGTGCGATTACACCAACAAGAATCACACTTCAACAATCTTTCAACATCCAACTTTGATCCGTTAGCAACCCGAAATCAACCCGAGGCCCTTGGGACCTCAACCAAACATACCAACAATTACTAAACATGATACGAACTTAGTCGACCCCTCAAATCAACTCAAACACTATCAAAAACACGAATTGCATGTGGATTCAAGCCTAATGAACTTCGAAATTTCCAAATTCTACACACGGTGTCGAAACCTATCAAATCACGTTCGATTGAACTCAAATTTTGCACACAAGTCACAAATTACACCACGTACGTACTCCTACTTCTGGAATTCCAATCCTACCCCGATATCAAAAAGTCCATTCGCGGTCAAATTTCCAAAAAAACTCAATTTTCGCCATTTCAAGCCTAATTCCACTACGGACCTCCAAATCACAATACAGACACGCTCCTAAGTCCAAAATCACCCAAAAGAGCTAATGGAACCGTCAAAATTAAAATTTGAGGTTGTTTAAACATAAGTCAACATCCGGTCAACTTTTCCAACTTAAGCTTTCAATTATGAGACCAGAAGTCCCAATTCACTCTGAAATCTCTCCAGATTCGAACCAATCAACCCAATAAGTCATATAATAGTTGTAGAGTACCAAAAAGAAGAGAATGAGGGAACAGGGATACAACTCTTAAAACGACCGGTCGTGTCATTACATACACGAACTAGATTGAAGAACCAGCTCCATAAAGAGTTTTATGTGTATTTATTTATTTCTAGTTCAAAGTGTAGTAGGCGTTTTGAGTTGTACCTTTCAGCTTTCTAAGAAGCAAATTGTACTAGGTACCTGAGTTGTATCTTTCAAGTTAGAGTTAACTTGAAGTAGTCGCAACAACATGTGGCATGTTGCTATAAGGGTTAGAGTTAATCCTTAGGTTTGCAAGAGGTTGTAAACTCTAGTTGTATTGTTCAAGTTAGAGTTAACTTAGTTGCAACAGCCTCTGGCTGGTTGCTACAAGGGTTAGAGGTAATCCTTAGGTTTGCAAGAGTTTGTAAACTTTGTTATTGGCTCAGAGTTGTAGTGAAGTGTTTGGGGAAACTTTTACTGGGTAGTAGGTCGTGGTTTTTTTTTTCACCTTTTGAGCTAGGAGTTTTCCACGTAAAAATCCTTATGTTCTTTATTTTCTGCATTATTTATTCTGCAACTGTAGAGTAAGGAGCGCATATAAGATCAGGTCCTTCCATAATCCAGTGCACGCGAAAATTAGGCACCACACAAATCATTCCCCTCTCTTGCATGGTATTGAAGTATAAAACATCAATAATCATTGTAAACAAGAAATAAGTATAGGAAATAGAAAATAACATTTGATATAATTTTTAGTATTTATAGTTGGAAAAGGTCCCAAATACGTATAAAAAAAAAAATATATTGTATATGGTTAAAATCGAGCACGTCTGATTTTATGGGCTCGAGGGTCTGCCTAGAGATTAAGTTCATATCGAAGCGAGCTCGAGCTCGAAGAACAGGAAGACCGAAAATTTAAGATCGTACACGATCGAAATCGAGCAACGAAATAGGGGGATATCAGCGTTCGACCACAAATCTTGGCGGGAATCTCGGGATTGACAGAACCGCCAACGGTTATTGATACCAATCATAGATTTTACTTTCAAAATTAGAGTTATACCATATTTAGGATTTATCTACTATATAAAGAGGAACCTTGTTCATTTGTAACCATCATATATTACATACGCTTACTGAGAAATAATAATACGCTGCTCTTTTACTTGCTTACAATTTACTACTGTTCTTATTGTTCTTAACGCTTGATCTCGAGTATGTTCCGATCGAGGTCGATAAATTACAACGACACTGGTTTGATTTATCTTAATCATTTAAATTTATTTATTTATCTATTCATTTACCAATTGGCATTGAATCAAATCGCGTATCCTTATAACCATATAACAAGTTTAATTGTTACTCGTATTTCGAGGTAAAAAGATATAAACTAATTACACAAGTTCATCAGTACGGATAAAGTGAGTAGAGTTGAAGACATTACTTTGCAAGGAGAAGCTTCATGACCATTTGAGAAGATGTAAGTGTTGGTAACATCTGAATCACCATCTTTATCCTTTTGTCTAAAAGATCTCTTCCCATTGAAAAGGATCTATAATTGCTCCAATATGGAAAGGTCTTAACATATAAGAATTTAAAAAGTCATAACAATATGTTGAAGCCTTAAATTACACTGAAGACTTGCAAAACTTGGCAACACAAAAAGGTGTGAGGAAGAGTAATTTAATGATATCAATTTAAGTGCATCAAAGGTGAAAGGCACAACAGATGGAAGAAAAGAAAGTACAATTAAGATGAAGAAAGTGTCTTTTGGAATGGTGTGATTAAGAGGTTAATAAAGTGCTTTTTGGAAATTTTAGTTGAACACAATAAATTATAAAATAAAAGAAAAGGCAAACATTTGAATAAAAAAAATAGCATTCCTTGATTGATAGGCATGCCACATCAGATTTCAATTGCCCAGATTTTTACACACACATATTTTTTAAGTCGTTTTATGATATCACTCATACTCTATGTCGTTTTATGATATTTCTGAAGTGAAATAAATACAAATTATTTTGTGTTCACGTGGCACATAACATGTTTTCATGATGGGGAGCACATGGAAACTAAAATTAACCCCTCCAAACCTTTATATTTTAGCCACATAGTATATTTTTAAATAGGTTAATTCCCTTTCCTTCTTCTACAAAACTAAAATTAACCCCTCCAAACCTTTATATTTTAGCCACATAGCATATTTTTAAATAGGTTAATTCCCTTTCCTTCTTCTACAAAAATTTATACCCGGCATTGCTATTCATTTTTGGTTGCTGAAAGGGACTGCTCCTTTATGTTACGTTCTTATCAGGAATTAAATCAGACTTCTTTTATTTTTATCTTCTTCTCCCCAAACTTCTGTTGCTCTATTCATGTTGTCACGATCCAAATTTCATAAGTCGTGATGGCGCCGGATACCACTGTCAGACAAGCCAAACCTTAATTAGTTGAAATTCATTTCGGTTTTATCATCTTCGCAATCGTTACCTTTCATTTCATTTCATAATCAAATGAATAAATCTTCGTTAATTAAATACAACATGAATATCAATTTAATTTAATGAAATAAATCCCAACACATCCCCAGAACCTAGTGACACAAGTATATGAGAAACTTCTAAGTATTTATACAATCATACAAAGCTTGTCCGAGGTACAAATTGAACAAGGACTGAAAATAAAGTACAAATACATAGGAGGAAGACTTTGTCAGCTGCGGAACGCCTCCGGATGATGCAGCCCGTCCAAGTCTCCAAGTCAATCACTGGGCTATGAAGGTACATGTGCAACAAAATGCACAGCAAGTGTAGTATGAGTACGAAAATAACGTGTACTCAATAAGTATCCCGCCTAACC
>ML512877.1:47984-55057 GCA_005239535.1 Nicotiana rustica | reverse complement strand
GTTTCCCCTTACTGCTCCCGTATCCCTTACTTGTCTGCTTATCTCTTGCCTTGTATCATCCATGTTATCTGCTGTAGAATAAGACAAGTTATCGTTATTGTAAAGTCTAGCTTCGTCACTACTTCGGTTGAGGTTAGACTCGGCACTTACTCAATACATGGGGTCGGTTGTACTGATGCTACACTGCACTTCTTAATGTTGTGCAGATCCCACATCCGGACCCAGTGGACNGAGGTTAGGCTCGGCACTTACTCAGTACATGGGGTCGGTTGTACTGATGCTACACTGCACTTCTTAATGTTGTGCAGATCCCACATCCGGACCCAGTGGACCGCATTGAGGGAGTCACCTTCAGTCCACCCAGAGCTTCAAGGTATACCCGCTGGCGTTCGTGGGCCTTGGTGTCTCTCCTGCATTTGGATTCCTTATTGTCTTACTTTTTCTCCTAGTTTCAAGACAATTATATATTTCTTTCCAGACTCTGTGTTTAGCACTCAGTTTAGATAGTTCTTGAGGTTGTGACACCCCGGTTTTGGGTATGCGACGTTATGTATTTTATTATTTCACTTTGCATTTTGAATTTCTATTACATTTCCGCTGCTAAAGTTATAGGGTATGTTGGTTATTTCATTTCATATTTGAAGGGTATAAATTTTTCTACTATTGAATTGATTTGAAAAATTTTAATGTGTAGTATACGTTGGCTTGTCTAGCGGGTTCAACGTTAGACGCAGTCACGGCCTGAAAGGTGGGATTTCGGGTCGTGACACAAGGCATGTTCCCAATACATGAACACCGTATTAACTACCACACAAGGCACCAGAACACAACTGCGTACCTTTGCTGAATCGGCACCATACACTGCATAGTCCATCATCTGACCATAACGACGCTCCCTGAAGCTTAATAGCCAGAATTCTACGAATTTGATGCTCTCAATGCACCTTATAAGATATGTACACACATCCTGCTATAATGCTGACGATACCACCACAACAGAGAAAATGTGTAGAAATTCCTAACAAACTGCAGAGCTAACCAAACCTTGAAATCTTTTCTCTTGACTTAGATCATCGTCTCATTAAAACCAATGAGGGTAACTGTCCTTTAATGTATTTCACTTAATATTATCGCACCGATCCCAGATTTATAAATCTCGTCTCACCTAGTACGAACTGCTCAGAAAACCAGTCGCCCCAGTCATGACAAGTAGTCTCACATGATGCCACAATGCGCCAATAGGCCACAATTCAAACATGATACATAAGAAAATGACTCATGAAAGGACTACTCAACTCACGCAACTAATATAAACTTTCTTCAGAAAAAATAGGAAATATCACATAAGAAAATAAATACAGGAATCTTACTCATCATCACACTGTTGCGGCGTGCAACCCGATCCAAATAACATACCCGTGGTCACGCGCCACCCGGTCCCATCATAGAATTCACATAAGGAGATATACACGGAGCTGAATTGCTCACTATTACAAATTACTGAATACCGATCACAAGCACACTAAGTGCACAATACCCTTCTGGGGAGACTGATAGAGCCATATGCTACAAAACTCGAGCACAATTGGGGTGCGATATATAATCTGAATCTCAAAAGCCATCCTGCTCATATAACCTCATCACTACGCGGAAATCTCAACACATAAGAAATTATCAAGCCGTTTCACAACTCACACGGCACAATCATAGATAATATACATGAATTGACGAAAATGGAACAATATCTGATATTCCAACATCCCTCCTCGAGGAGCGCTATACTGAATTGAACACATCTAACTCCCATGAAGCCCATGATCTTGTTTTAATCCATTCACACACTTCAAGTCAATTCTGCTTGCACTGAACTAGGCTAATAGCTTGACCTGGGTCCATAATACCCAGATTTCTCTCATAGTACACAAGAACAACCATCATAACCGGGACAACACCCCACCATCCACAATCGACTGAGCCGAACACCTTCCAGGCCTAAATTTTCAATTAAGCAATACTGCACTTCCTTATACTTGGTCTAAATCTTCAATCACTCAAGTGACTACATGTCACACTAATGCAATCTTCCCGGGGTCAAGCTCCCACGACTTTCCACACACGGTAACAAGTCTGCACATCCACACCCCTGACCACACAAATGTTGCAAAATACATCAAGAACCCATGACTGGGATACAAGCCTCTTTCACCGAGCATCGATCCCAGGTGACACCGAAGATAACACCAGCTTATTCTAAACATTCAAATCCTTTGGTCTTGCTCCTCCGAGCTCGTGACATCCTTGTTAACACTGAACCGCAATCTCGATTACTACCTCCAGTTACATACTTCTTGCTGCACTTAACATGTCAATATGGAATTGCATAGGAATTTCATCATAACTCCTGAACCACTAATAGGGTGAACACTTCATCATACAGAAGCCTTTTACTTACCTCAATTCATGAGAACCACAACAACGCACGAGCGAATTCTCATAATCACAATACATGCAAATCCTTAAGTAGTGGTCTGAACCACCATAAACCTTCCGGGATCCGCCTACACCTGACAGGCCATAGCACTTGAATGCTCTCAAATGAAATCTATTACGACGGCCTACAAGCCCCACACACATCTCCACATACCACACACATACTCAATCACACCGAAGGAACTGATCATAGACGTACATGTGCCATGTTAACCATGGCTAACCAATCTACCTTCTTTTAATCATCTTTAATTGCCTCAGATATAGTAGTAACTTCCTTCAACTCGTAGCAAACTCAATCCCCTTTCTCAGCATTACGCTGCAGAAGCTCGATTCTTAATCATATTGCTGCTTGCAACCCTTAAACACCACATTCTCTAACCTTCGAATTTACTAGGACCACTGCTGGGAGTCACCCACTCTGACTGGCCCCGTATACAATCAACTCCAAGGCTCTTCTAGCACATGAACATCCTCTCAATGAAGTACGTGACTGAGTCACTACCCTTACAACTCGCCTATGCCTTAAGCATAAATCCTGAACCTTTCGAAGCCCAACCTTGGTCCAATAGGTCCTACTTGTGCACATATTCATAAAATCCCATGCATAATCACCATTTTACTCCTTTCCCTTAGCTGAAACAACTTGCCAATATGCCGACAATCTGCAACCCCATGAGAACACAATCCTACAACCCAACTGGAGGTGGTGGAGCTCCCCCACTTAGCCCGACGCTACTCCTTGCACCACTCTAGACCCTGCTGAGATCCTTTCTCCTTTGTTAACATGATCTTGCTCAACCAATCCGTCCAATTCTTCCGAATTCTCCTGTAGGCACTCCGTGAATACTCAAATTCTCTAGCATCATTCATATATTCGCCCTCCTGCCGAATAGCCACTAGAATTCCTCGCAGAAACTTGCCAACCACACAACCGATGACCTACTCACGGAATATAACCCACCTGTGGAAATCACCAACTGACACCTTTCCACGACGCTGAAATGCACCCATTATGCAACATCAATACCACATCCTAAGTCTGCTCTCATTCACCAACCTTGCATGTTCGTCCGCTCTTCATGGACCTCTACTAAATGCGCCACAACATCTTCAAATTCACTGCCACATTGCGCCCAGTCTTCATCCCTGACAACTTCTCTCTGTTGCATCCAACCTTCCGCCGAATAACCAACATTTCAGATTAAGCTCGTGGACCTGATCCCCGTCCACTAAAATACTCAAATTACTCCAAACTTCTCCTCAAGATATGCAGTTGTCTTACCGCTAAACTCATATGCTACGCTGCCACTCTCCCACTTTGGTTAAACTCATTCCTTTAATCACTATCTGACTTCCTTTTCTTATGCCTGGCCCTTTAGAAATTTAGCCGCCGTTTGACACTTCTCACATGACTTCCTTCATCGAATGCTGCCCAATTGTTGCCTCAATTCAATATCATTCTCTGCAGCTCTTAAACCAGCAGATTACCATAACTTAGACTCCCCGAAAATCATCTTCCTCGAGCTGCCTTCATTAGAAATACTCATTTAATATTTGAACCACCGCACACCACGGCCTCTAACAGTCGCTTCTTCAATACAGTTTAACCACACTCTGACCCAATGCAACCGATGAAACCACAGCACCGATGAGCTTAACACATTCTATTTGATCAAAGACGACGATATCACATCACAGGTGAATGCTCCACCCCACTTGAAAACACCAAGTCTTACTACTTTATCAATCCAAAGCCTCACTATTTATAATCCAAATGCCTTTCCTCTGCCGGAACTAAAATACTGAATCTCGAGATCATGCCTTGGGAAGACCTCCCTTCAAACCATTCATCACCCCAATATACGGGTAAGCATTTTATCATCACACCCACATCGCGTGATAACAAATCGTAAGCATCATAACCACCTGAGCATAGCCTCTAGGCTCTTAATGAAGACATCTACCGAGCTGAGACAACATATAATTCTTCATGCAGGGCAACAACAGTAGCCCAAACAACTATGCACGAAAGACTTCACGCACCATATTTGTAGCACCATTGCAACTCCTCAAATTCCCAATTCATAACAAGCACTTCGCGACGCGTAAGATTGAGTAGGAAGAAGCATCGGCATAAGCCTCAAAGGAATCAAATCGCACGATGAGGAATCAAGAAGGGAATTACTCCTAACAGCCCTATAGCCTCTCGAAAATAAGTACAGACGTCTCCGTATCGATCCGCAAGACTCTACTAGACTTGCTCATGACTCGTAAAACCTAGGGAAACCTAGAGCTCTGATACCATGTTTTCACGACCCAAATTCCATAAGTCGTGATGGCGCCGGACACCACTGTCAGGCAAGCCAAACCTTAATTAGTTGAAATTCATTTCTGTTTTATCATCTTCGAAATCGTTACCTTTCATTTCATTTCATAATCAAATGAATAAATCTTCGTTAATTAAATACAACAGGAATATCAACTTAATTTAATGAAATAAATCCCAAACCATCCCTAGAACCTAGTGACACAAGTACATGAGCAACTTCTAAGGATTTAAACAATCATACAAAGCTTGTCCGAGGTACAAATTGAACAAGGACTAAAAATAAAGTACAAATACATAAGAGGAAGAATCTGTCAGCTACGGAATGCCTCCGAATGATGCAGCCCGTCCAAGTCTCCAAGTCAATCATTGGGCTATGAAGGTACCAGTGCAACAAAATGCACAACAAGTGTAGTATGAGTACGAAAACAACGTGTACTCAGTAAGTATCCCGCCTAACCTCAGAGAGGTAGTGACGAGAGGTCAGATTAGACACTTGCTATAGGTCAATTTAGATTATTCAAGTGTGACACTAAGAATGGTTATCATAGGCAATTTATTAAGTTCAGAAATAAATAATGTCAACTCTTTCCAAAATTTAACACTTAAATTCTTCGTCATGTTAATACCAATTAATCAACATGGGTGACTTAATCAAATAACAACTTAATCAACGGTAAGGAACAACTTTTTCCAAAAATATTTAATAACTCTCAATCTCTGTCATTTCAATTGACCACTTAAAATTACAGGCCAGTAATAAGGCAAAAAAAACATAGCAACTACGCAGCAAATATCATGCGCAATCAATGCCGAGGGTTGAAAGATGCGGACCAACAATAATAAATTGTGCACTGCCGAGGGTCGAACGGATCGAACCATAGATGCATCTATTTTTCCCGCTCGCGAATCGATCATGCGACGCGGTCAACATAATAACAATACGGCTAGCCTGCTCGCGAATCATACCTGCGACTCAGGTGCTCATATGTACAAGTATTCACATAAAAGATCCATATTTTATTCAAGAAAACAGTTTCTCATAGAAGTGATAAACTTCTCTTTAATTAAACATGAACATAGTATTTAGAATATTTTCCTGGAAATTCGTTTGACAAGTTTTAACAATATTCAATAAAATAACCTTGCCAGGAACAAAATAATCCACGGGGAAATCCATGCTCTTTCCAAATAATTAGGAAGAGTACACCCTAACCTTTTTAGGAAAATAAATTACCAATTTCATAGCATTATCAGCCTAAAATTATGATAGGATCACATGTACAACACGTAAGGCATGCTAGTGGGTCCTAGACTACCCGGACATGGCATAGCAGTAGCTACGCACGGACTCCCGTCACCTCGTACGTACGTAGCCCCCGCAAATAATAGCATTTATTCACTTAGTTCACCTATGGGGACAATTCCCCCTCACAAAGTTAGAAAGGAGACTTACCTCGCTCCGAAATTCCATAAACGGCCTTCAAGCCTTCCCGACGACTCCAATCGATGCACAATGCTCCAAAACTACCCAAATGATGATAAACCAATGAAAATATACTCAAATATTTGCTAAAATTAAGATTATATAAACTCCCATCTCCGCTCAAGGAATTGACCAAAATTCCCTCGACCCACGTGCCCGGATTCAAAAATTTCTCGAAGATAAATTCTACCCATAACTTTACCAACTCAAATATACAATTTGTTACAATTTCCATGCTCAAATTCATGGTAAAAGTCCAAAATTTCAAGTTATAGGTCTTCCCCAAAAANCATATATATATATATATATATATATATATATATGTATATATATATATATATATCTAAAAGCTCATCAACCTGTAAGAGGTATGATGAAGGCGATGCCACAATTGAGGGAACTTCCCTTTTACTCTTTTTTAGATAAGAATGCAAAAGACCCTGACCCTGCCAACCAAGCCCGTGAGTTAGACTTCCCTATCCTTAAGGATAAAATAAGAACTCTTGCTTTGCCCACAAGCCCTACTAGTGTAGCAAGTCTGGTCGNTCAATTTCTCATATCTAATTCATGTAATGATCTTGTATTTAACTTAGAAACGAGTAGAAACAACATACCTTGACATAGATGACGAAATTCTCTTCTTGGAGCTCTCCAAAAATCGTCCAACCAAGTGAAAAATGATCTGATACCACCCCGAAACACACCCGAGGCTCCGAAGTCAGACCTGCGTAGCAGAAATCTTTCTTCTTCGCGAACGCGAGGCACTGC
>ML512877.1:25484-42984 GCA_005239535.1 Nicotiana rustica | reverse complement strand
TAATTATATTGATTTATGATAGCGCTTGGGATGATTGAGCCCCTCCGAAGTCTGTACACACCTCTAGTGAGCGCGATTGATATTATTGAGTGATGGATCTTCCCTGGACATGGATCTTGTCCGAAGCATTTGATACCTGGAGATGGATCTTCTCCACGGGCCGTATTGGCCTTCCTCGGTACTGGGTGGCCTATGGTCAGTGATATATATATTCTGGGATGGATCTTCCCTGAGCCGTATGGGTGATATACAGTACCGAGTGGTTGAGTATTTGAGAGCGTGAGCATATGAGACCGTCAACATGGTTCGTCATATACAGTTTGTGCATTGGCATGTAGATAGAGGAGTTATATCCTTTACACTATTCAGATTTGATCTATTTTACTATTTTGAGTTATCTATTTAACTTGAAAGCAAGCCTACATTTCTGCAATGTTATTTCTATTATAACTGTAACGGTTGAGTTCGTCACTAATTTTCAGTACAAAGGTGGGACTTGTTACTTACAGAGTGCACCTCGTGTGCATATCCAGGTGCTTCGAGTCACGGTGGCTGCTGATCGAGGAGTTAGTATTTGGAGACTATCGAGCTAGCTGCAGGGCATCGCATGCCTTGACTCTCCTTCTTTATCTCTATTTGTACTTCAGTTTTATTCCCTAGGTATTGTAGTAGACTGTATTCCGGTGTAGATGCTCATTTACTTTGTGACAACTCGGTTTTGGGATAGATTGCATCGTATTTCGTATTATTTCTATTTCAAAAATGTTTTCGTCAATGTTAATTGCTTCCATCTTTATTTTCAAAGTTTTTATCGTGTTGTTATGTTGAGTATTGGCTTTCCTAGTTTCACGATAGGCGCCATCACGACAGTTGATTTTTGGGTCGTGAGAAGTTTGTATTAGAGCCTGGTTACATAAGTCTCACGAGTCATGAGCATGTTTAGTAGAGTCTTGTGGATCGATACAGAGACGTTTGTACTTATCTTCGAGAGGCTGCAGAACCCTTAGAAACTTCACATTCTTGAATTCTTGTCGTGCGAATCTGTTGATTCTTGTAACTAAACTTATATTATTCTATTCTCTCACAGATGGTGAGGACACGTACTACGGGGCAGGATGGACAACCACCAGTACCACGAGTCAGGGCCGCGAGAGGCCAAGGTCGCGGTAGAGGCCACGATAGGGGCAGAGGTGCAGCTCGCACAACAGCTAGGGCACCACCTGCAGATCCACTAGTTGCCCAGTCCAGGTTCAGGTTCAGGTTGTTGATGCGCCAGCGGGACCAGCTCAGGCAACAGTTGTGCCCATTGTGATTCCAAGCCTTCAGGAGGCCTTAGCTCAGATTCTGACTGTGTGCACCTGTCTTGCTCAGGCGGTCTCTGTTTTGGCCGTAACAGCCACTTCTCAGGTCGGGGGAGATACTTAGACTCTCGCTGCCCGCACACCAGAGCAGGTGGGGCGACTCTAGAAATCGGGGGAAACACCAGCCCAGCCAGTTGCAGCTGCTCAGGACTGTGTGATTCCTGTTATGCATGCCTGATGATGAGCAACATAGATTTGAGAGGTTTGGGAGACTCCAGCCTCCATCTTTCACTGGTACAAAGGTGGAGGATGCACAAGGCTTCTTAGACAAGTGTCAGAGGATGCTCTGTACATCAAATATTCTAGAGACCAGTGGGGTCTCATTCACTACTTTTCAGTTCTCTGGGGCTGCCTTCACCTTGTGGGAGGCTTATGAGAGGTGTAGGCCGGACGGTTTAACGCCACTTTGATAGAATATACTAGTCCACCAAACTGTATAGAGACCTGGTCTTGTATCAGTTCCCGCAGTACTAACTAATGAAGCAGTAAGTAAATGAGACACATGATTTTTACATGGAAAATCCCTACTCAAGGGGATAAAAAAACCACGACCCACACTGGTAGGATTTCAACTTCACTATCTTGCAATACACCTATTACAAGCCACTTTGTAATAACTCTATTACAAATACTTCAACCTCACTAACTTGTAATACACCTATTAGAAGACACTTTGCAACACACTTATTACAAAGACTTCAACCTATGACTAACTCTAGTCACAACAAAAACTCAGAGGGTTTATGTTTTTGAGGTTCCTAAATAGAGCTTCTAAGTAAGCATAATAGGAATTACAATGAAGAACAAATACAAAGGTACAACTCAATTAAGGACATACTAACACTCGTTATGGAACTGGTCCGTAGTAGCGTTGCACTTTGTTCTTGATACACTTGTGACTTCAATGCTAGATGATGAGATCTTGAATGCTTGAGAGAATATCACAAAATGTTCAAGTGATGTTTTGTTGCAATACTCCTTATTGATATACTTTGGATGACATCACTTGGATGATGTACACACTTGGTTGGTGCAAGGCCCTTCCCATAGGAAGTGACAATTGCATTGTTTCTGTACTGTAGCATGCACAGTTGCAGGCAGTCACTTTCCAGCTGTAGAGTTAACTTTGTACTTCTGTCAGGGAAACTCCAAGGGATCAAGTCCCTGAGTTGGTTCTTGTCCATCTAAAGTCATACAACTCATATTATCTTAAGTCCATTGCTGAAGAATTATACCAAGTATGCATCAGGTCCTTTATCTGGTTCTTGACAATAGATTTGTTAGATGAGCAAAACATAAATCTGGGAAACCTTCCATTAATTTTCCCCTTTTTGATGATGACAAACTTTAGAAATTGACAACCATTTACAGAGCTTAATAAACCAGATAAAGTACCAGGAACTTCACAAGTTCCCCATGACTTTATGCTTCCCCCTTAATCAGATCCATATGCTTCAATTTTCAATTTAGTTGTCTTCCCCCTTTTGACATCATTAAAAATACATAAGCAAGCAATTAGCATAACGAAGTTTAACCAAGCTAACTCATGCCACATGTGTTCACACAACAAGATAGAAAAGCAGAAGAAAAGCAAGCATTTTACTAGCAAAAGAGAGTTCTTCATTGATAATTTTAAAAAGCACAAGCCTTTGCCATTACAGCAAAGACGAGTTTAGACTGTTTGAGACAGGAGCAGTACAAGTGAATTCCAATCACACCACCACAAAAAAAAAGCAAAAAAAAAAAACTACCACAATCATCAAAACAACAAGATAAACTGGTAACTGAAGGGTTCTCTTAGGGGGCACTGGAGGAGGAAGGCTTGGAAGAGACAACAAGGGTTTTGAGAACAAGATCCATCCGAGCATTGGGGGACGTTTTCTCTTCGAGCAGTTTCTCCCTTAGGTTCTCCACTTGTTGCATGAGCTCAGCATTTTCCTTAGACAGACAAGCAACTTCTTCATTGGAAGAGGTAGAAAATCCAGATGCTCCCACATCCTGACTAAGCTGAGTCTCAAGAATGGCATTCCTTGCCTTCAACTTTCGAATTTCCTCTGCGGCGTTGTTCTGAGCGTTGATGAGATGAGAAATCATTGAAGTGCTCCCCATTCCCCCAACCTTTTCAATGCATTCACATTCTTCCAGAGTGGTCTTTGAGAAGGTTTGTTTCCTGGTTCCCATTTTCGGATTGCCTAAGGGTACCTTGAAGAACTTGAAGACCCATGTGAGAAGAAACCCATATGGAAGCCCATGGTTCCCATCTTTAAAACTTGCCACTTTCTGCATGTGCTCGATCATAATGGCCGATAATTATATAGAACAGAACTCATCGAGTGCCTCCATTATGTACAGATTAGACTTAAAAGTAATGGACCTCCTCTCAGCACGGGAAGCAGAACATTGTTAACCAATTCGAAAAGAAGTTAGTACACAGGAAGCAAGGCCTTCTTGTGTACCCGTTCCCCATGCTGAACTGATTTCTCCTTCATAATGGCACGCCTAAAATTTGATCCACAAGTACCCCTTACATTTGACAACCCCTTAGACGGGACTTTGAGAATGTTCCCCAATACAGAAGCATACAACACCATATCCACTCCATTGACTAACACACAAATGTGATCACCTGCAATCGTGAAGGGGCTGGAGTAAAAGCTTTGAACCTCATCCTCATAAAATTTAGGCACATCTTCTTTGACCAGATGACACCACTGTTGAAACTCCACCATCGTTATGATATGTCGCATTCCCACCATTTCTGAAATTTTTGTGTTAAACATATGACCCCACAGCACCTTTTGAAATCTCAACCTTTCTTGTCCCAGCCCACTGTCACTTTTCACTGTCTTTGCAGAACGGGTTCCCAAACAGTTTCCCACTTTCTTTTTCCAGACTTTGCAACAGACTTCCCTTTACCACTTGATGCTACCAGAATGTCATCCTCACACACATCTTTATCCACCACAACCTGCTTAGACTTGGCACATCTTCTTCTTCTTGCTGCTTCTTCTACTTTTCTTTAGAGCAAACTCAAAAGCCTCCTTCTTTTGCAACCTAGTAGTGGGTCGCTTGGAAGAGGGCTCAGGAGTGACTGCTAGCTTTCTGATTTTGAAGCGAGCACTAAGAACCATATCGTCCTCATCGTTCTCGTCATTAGGTTCCTCAACAGGAGGGATGGACTCCAACGACTCAGTGTAAAAGTGAGGAGCCTGACCTATTTCCTCAGGGAGGGAATCAGGTTCAGCAGTAGGGTTTTCAGAAGCTATTCAAAGAGCACCATGATTCCCTCTTCTCCTAAGAGAGGAGTTTCTTCCCCTCGAGACTCAGGCAGGGTGGAAGGTCCTTCATTCACCAGGTTCTCAACACTCACTAGGCTCTCAGCAGCAATGTCCATTATGTTTTCTGCTGCTTCTTTTTCTGGTGATACCACGGGAGCCATGGAGTCCAAGATAGGAGAGTTATGTACCGATCAGTGTCTTCCTCAGAAACCTCTGTTTCTTGATGAGTTACATCCTCTATTTCACCCTTGTTCTAGTTGTGAGACCATCAGGCAACAAAGAAGAACCAATGTCGACGTTTGAGGCTTTTGAGACCTCAACACTTGAGAGTGGAACATGGTTAGACTGATTTGCAAGAGAGATAGGAGGTGAAAGAGAGTCAGGTTTGGACATATTGGTATCGGGGGTAGTAGAAGAGAGGGGTTTTGGTGGTGGTTCTAAAGTGGTGGAAGGTTCTAGGATGGTGTCGTCTACAGTGGTTAGGGAAGATTGTTCATCAACCATGTTGGAAGGATAGGTTGAAGAATCTGAGAGAATGGAGAGAGAGATAGAGTGAAGAGTGATCGTTCAATACTTAGGAAGTGAGAGGGTTTTATGGAGAGAAAAGCTAGTAATGATGGGGGAGAGGAACGGGTTCTGAAACGGCGGTAAGTTTGTGGGAAGACCCAACGTTGCAGAAGAAGTGAAAGGATTTGAATGAAAAGACGTGATATATAGGATCTGAAAAGGTGGATAATGTGGCAGTTAAGTTAATTTTGTTTTCTTTTGAGATATGCATGAGAAAAACACAAGACTACTAACATGTGGTACAAGAACCAGGTTCCTGACCAGTTTTTGACAAAAGATTTTTCAACTCTCTTTTGTAGCTCATGCACTTTTCCTTTAACTTCTATAATCAACATGCGTGTCTACCTGCAATGGTATAGATGTGAGTTAGGCTTGGTCAGAAAACACTTTAGCTAAATTTACCTGAATATGACCTTCATAAGAATCAGGTCCTCAATTAGGTTTGATTAACCTCGGTGCCATCCTATTTCTCTCAAAGTGTTCCCTCCTTAAAGCTTTGGTGAAGATATTTGTAATTTGGGCTTTTGTGCAACAAAACCTCATGAAGATAAGCCCCTTTTCCACATTGTCTCTGAGAAAATGATGTCTGACGTCAATGTGCTTGGTTATCTTGTGTTGGACCGGGTTCTTTGCCATGTTGAGTGCACTGGTGTCGTCATATAGGAGAGGTACACAGTCAATGTATACTCCAAAGTCCTCCAATTGTTGTTTGATCCGCAGTAGCTGAGCACAACGGGAAGCTGTAACAACATATTCTGCTTCAGCTGTTGAGATAGCTACTGAATTTTGCTTCCTTGTACCCCATGAGATTAGACACGATCCTAGGAAATGAGCCATTCCAGATGTGCTTTTCCTGTCCAACAGATAACCTGCATAATCAGCATCAGCATAACCAACAAGATTGAAATTGTCACCTAAAGGGTAATACAGAACCAGGTCATTCATTCCCTTAAGATATCTCAGGATCCTTTTAGCTGCCTTAGGTGAGATTCCTTGGTATTTGATTGGAACCTTGCACATAAGCCCACACTGAACACAATATATGGCCTGTTGGCAGTGAGGTAGAGTAGTGATCCAATAATGCCTCGATACATTGTTTGATTTATAGGTGATCCAGACTCATCCATGTCCAGTTTAGTGGCAGTAACAATAGGGGTATCAATCACCTTTGATGCTTCCATATCAAACCTCTTCAGAAGTTCCTTAATGTATTTCTGCTGACTAATACATGTTCCCTTCATGGATTGCTTCACTTGAAGACCCAAGAAAAAATTTTGTTCCCCTATCATGCTCATTTCAAACTCACTTTCCATGAGCTTTGCAAATTCTTCACTGAGTGAATCAGTAGTTGCCCCAAATATGATATCGTCAACATATACCTGAACGATGAACAAGTTCCTTCCTTGTTTCTTCAAGAACAGAGTATTGTCAATTTTTCTTCTTGTAAATCCATTCTCCAAGAGAAACTTAGATAGCCTTTACCAAGCTCGAGGATCCTACTTCAATCCATACAGTGCCTTATCCAACTTGAACACATACTCAAGATGTTCATCACATTCAAAACTTGGAGGTTGCTTGACATAAACTTCTTCCTTAAGAAAACCATTTAGAAATTCACTCTCTACATCTATTTGGAACAAGTGAATTCCATATGGGATGCAAAGGAAATGAGAATCCTAATGGCTTCCATCGAGCAACTGGGGCAAAAGTCTCATCATAATCGATCCCTTCCTCCTGATTGTAACCTTGGACGACCAACCTTGCTTTGTTCCTTGTTGTGTTTCCATGTTCATCAAGCTTGTTTCTGAACACCCACCTAGTCCCTATGATGGTTATGTCTGAGGGTTTAGGTACCGGGTGCCGTACTTTGTTCCTTTCAAATTGGTGCAGCTCCTCTTGCATAGCCATAATCCAGCTTGCATCCTTCAAGGCTTCTTTAATATTTTTAGGTTCTATTTGGGAGAGAAAGGCTGAAAATGCAAGGGAATTTTTGGCTTTTGATCTTGTGTGGACTCCTGAATCAAGGGGAGTGATTATATTATCAAGGGGATGGGAGCTTTTGTGTTTCCAATTTGAAACTGGAATCTCATTGGTAGAAGAACTGGGTAATCCTGACTGGTTCCCCTGCATTCCTCGTTCTGCTACATGTGCAGTGCTTTGAACTGCATCAACACTGCTTTCTTCAGCTTCAGTGGTGGTGATTGGGGTACCTGGTTCCTCTTGAGAAGGTGAAGAGGAGGTTGCATTGGTTTCCCTTGTTTCCTTCACCTGGATCATCATATCTGCTTTTCCATTTGACATATTCGTGATCTCTCTAGGAACTAACAGTGGTTCATTGTCTTGATCATCCTTACTTCATTTCTCACTAGATGGAGGTGTCTCGTTGAAGATTACATGAACATTTTCCTCCACACACTGAGTCCTTTTGTTGTAGACCTTGTAAGCTTTGATTTGAGAGGAATACCCCAGGAAAATTCCTTCATCACTTTTGGCATCAAATTTTCCAAGGTGATCCTTTCCATTGTTAAGAACCCAAAGGTTCTTAGAGGAGTAAGCTTTGGCTTCCTTCCATTGAGAAATTCATAGGGAGTTTTGTTCAAAAAGGATATGATCATGCACCTGTTCACCAAATAGCAGGCAGTATTTATGGCCTTAGCCCTGAAATTTTTGGCTAACCCGCTATCAATAAGCATTGTTCTGGCCATGTCTTCAAGGGTCCTATTCTTCTTTTCTATGACTCCATTTTGCTGCGGAGTCCTTGGAGCTGAGAATTTGTGGGTGATGCCATTTTCACTGCAGAACTCATCAAACTTGGCATTGTCGAATTTTGTTCCATGGTCGGATCTGATGCATGTCACCTTTAATTCCATCTTCACTTGGATTTTCTTGACAAAAGCCACAAATACTTCGAATGTCTCATCTTTTGTTCCGAGAAACAGTGTCCAAGTGAACCTTGAGTAGTCATCTACTATCACAAAAATATATCTTTTTCCTCCCCTGCTTGGCACTCTTATAGGACCACATAAATCCATATGGAGAAGTTCAAGTGTCTTTGACGTGCTGACATCCTTCTTTGGCTTTAAAGAGGATTTCACATGTTTTTCTCTAGCACACGCATCACATACTCCGTGTTCCTTGAACTTTGAATTTGCCAATCCACGAACCAGGTCCTTCTGTATTAGCTTATTCCGAAGAGAGAATATTGCATGTCCCAACCTTCTATGCCATAATTCTACATCATCATCAACTGCTTTCCAGCAGCTCATATCACCACCTTGTAGAGACTCAAAATCAGCGACGTAGATGTTTTTGTATCTTTTGGCCACTAGAACCAATTCACCAGTTACCAGGTTAGTAATCGTGCATACTTTTGACAAGAACTCCACCTTATTTTCTTTATCTCAGATTTGAGATACACTCAAGAGATTGTATTTCAGACCATTTACGTAGTACACATTCTCAATTGAGAGTGAGAGAGACTTTCCAACCTTTCCAACACTAAGAATGTACCCTTTTTTCCATTTCCAAATGATACATTCCCTCCATGCAAGGCTTTCAGTGAAAGGAAATCCATGGTGTTCCCAGTCATATGCTTAGAGCATCCACTGTCCATGATCCATTGTTGATTGCTTCCTCTCACTGTTCCCTTCACAAATAGATCAAGAGTTAGATTTAGGAACCCAAACCAGTTGGGTCCCTTGTAATGAGAAAAAGGATGAATGAGAGCTTTTCTAGTCCAGGCAGGCAGAATGCATTTTTTGCGAGTGGCACCTGGTCCTCTTTCAGTGGTTACTTTTTCAGCAAAAAATTTGTTTTTCTGAACAGACTGAACTCTGTCCTGGCAGTTTTCCTTGAAGTGCCCATTGTTCCCACAGTGGGTACAAAGCCAGTTGTCAAGTACATTGACATACTTGTTGTGAGGGTTGTAAGGAACTTTCTCCTTTTGGAACCCTATTCCTTGCTTGTTTCCACCACTATTGAGGTACATGGCAGTAACATCATCTGAGGACCAGGTCCACTTAAGAGATTTCTCAAGATCATTTTTTACTTTCCCTAATTCTGCTTGAAGCTGCCTATTTTTCTCAAGCTCAGTATATAGACTAGTTTTCACATCATTTAATTCTTTTTCAAGTTTAATATATGCCTCACTAGCTACTTCCTTCCCTTTTTCTGAGTTTTCAGGCCTATGTTCTGTTTTAAGTCCCTCAATTGTTTCCTCTAGGTCTGCAATTACCACTAAGAAATCACTCTTTCTTGCTCTGTAATGGAAATTTTCTCAGCTAAGGCATTCTTTCTTTGCTAAGGTTCTTTGTGGTTTCCTTTAAGTTAATAACTTCTACCATCAGATCATCTCTCTCATTTTCTATACTGGTAATTTTTCCAGTTAAAGCTTCTTTTTCCTTTTCAAGATTGTCTATAGTTTCCTTTAAATCAACTACACAGACCACCAAGTCATCCCTAGTTTGCTCAACATCTCCTAACTATGGTCAAGGCATCCTTATCATTAAAAAGACTATAATATGCATCAATTAGAACATTTTCTAATGACATGAGTTTCTTAGGAGAATAGGATTTCAGATTCCTCTAAACATCCCTGAAGTTTACCTCATCATTGTCATGATCTGACTGGGCCATCAATGCAAATAATGAGTCATAATCCTTTGCTTCATTTTCCACTGCCATCATGGAGCTGTCTCTCGCATCATTTTCTTCTTCTGATTCACTGGAGGAGTCTCCCCAATTTACAAGAGCTTGTTTCACAACATTGTCAGCTGCATTTTTTCTTTTGAAGCGTTTATCAGGAACCGGGTTCCTCTTTGCTGCTTTCTCAGAGTTGTGCTTGTAATTATCTTGCTTTAGAAGAGGACAGTCCTTGATGAAGTGTCATGGCTTTCCGCATTTATGGCAGAGATCATAGTTCTTTGGCTTGCTAGATTTACGTCTCTTTAGTATTCCACTATTCCTTCGAACCATTTTCTGAAATCTTTTAGTAAGATACGCCATATCACTGTCTTCCTCACTTGAGTCATTGTTTTCAACCTTGAGTACCAGGTTCTTCTCCTTCTTTGGTTCTCTTCTTTCACTGTCCTTCTTTCTCTTCATCTCGTATGTTTTCAGATTCCCAACTAGTTCGTCCATAGTCAAAGTCTGCAGGTCTTTGGCTTCCATGATAGCATTCACCTTACTCTCCCATGAGTTGGGCAAGACGTTAAGAACTTTCCTCACAAGCTTGTTTCTAGGAATGATTTCTCCAAGAGAGTGCGGCTCGTTTATAATGGAAGTGGATCTTGTGTGCATGTCTTGAATTGATTCATCATCTTTCATTCTAAAGAGCTCATACTCAGTGGTGAGCATATCAATCTTGAACTGTTTAACTTGAGTAGTTCCTTCATGCGCCATTTGTAAGGCTTCCCATATCTTCTTGGCAGATTGACAGGCAGAGATCATGTTGTATTCATCAGGTCTAATGCCACACACCAAGATCGTTTTGGCACGAAAATTCTTTTCCACAGCCTTCCTGTCGACATCATTGTGTTCCTTTCTGGTTTTTGGCACCATTACGCCCGGCTCTCCTACTTTCTTTATTGGAATGTATGGGCCATCGCGGATAACATACTGTAGATCGGAGTCTTCTGCCATTATGAAGTCGTGCATTTGAGTTTTCCACCAGCCATAGTACTAGCCATTGAATCTCGGAGGCCTGTATGTTGATTGTCCTTCCTCGAAGTTTGGTAAAGCAGCCATTTTAAGGATTTCTCTAGGTGTTAACCTTTTAGAAAGAACCTGCTCTAATAGCAATTGATAGAATATATGCGTCCACCAAACTGTATAAAGACCTGGTCTTATATCAGTTCCTGCAGTACTAACTAATGAAACAGTAAGTAAATGAGACACATGATTTTAACGTGGAAAAATCCCTACTCAAGGGGATAAAAAAACCATGACCTACACTGGTAGGATTTAAACTTCACTAACTTGCAATACACCTATTACAAGCCACTTTGTAATAAATCTACTACAAAGACTTCAACCTGACTAACTTGTAATACACCTACTACAAACCACTTTGCAACACACTTATTACAAACACTTCACCCTATGAATAACTCTAGTCACAACACAAACTCAGCGGGTTTATGTTTTTGAGGTTCCTAAATAGAGCTTCTAAGTAGGCATAATAGGAATTACAATGAAGAACAAATACAAAGGTAAAAATCAACGAAGGACATACTAAGACTCGTTATGGAACTGGTCCATAGTAGTGTTGCACTTTGTTCTTGATACACTTGTGACTTCAATGCTAGATGATGAGATCTTGAATGCTTGAGAGAATATCAAAAAATGTTCAAGTGATGTTTTGTTGCAATACTCCTTGTTGATATACTTTGGATGACATCACTTGGATGATGTACACACTTTGTTGGTGCAAGGCCCTTCCCAATGGGAAGTGACTGCTGCATTGTTTCTACACTGTAGCGTGCACAGTTGCAGGCAGTCACTTTCCAACTATAGAGTTGACTTTGTACTTCTGTCAGGGAAACTCCAAGGGATCAGGTCCCTGAGTTGGTTCTTGTCCATCTAAAGTCATACAACTCATATTAGCTTAAGTCCATTGCTGAAGAATTATACCAAGTATGCATCAGGTCCTTTATCTGATTCTTGACAATAAGTTTGTTAGATCATCAAAACATAAATCTGGGAAACCCATCACACTTACTTGGCAGGAGTTCACTATTCTCTTCTTAGAGAAGTTCGTGTCGCAGTATCGCAGAGAGGAGCTGCGCAGACAGTTTGAGCAGTTACGTCAAGATGATATGTTCGTGATGCAGTACATGATTAGTTTCTCTGAGTTGGCCCGTCATGCAGTCTGGTTAGTTCCCACAGATAGGGAGAGGATCAGGAGGTTCATTGATGGGCCCATATTTTAGTTTTGGGTACTTATGACTAGGGAGAGAGTATTTGGTGCTACGTTCGAGGAGGTTGTCGAGATTGATCGATAGATTAAGATGGTTCACAGTCAGGAACTGGTTGAGAGGGAGGCCAAGAAGACTCGTGGATCAGGTGCTTTTAGTGGTGTTTCTTCGGGAGGTCAGTTCCACCACGACAGGGGTCGTCTTTACAGGCATGCTCAGACGGCTCGCCCAGTTCACCGTGGTGCATCATCTGGCCATGGTTCTCATAGTTCTTAGCAGGGTCCTCATCTCTTAGTACTCTTCCAGTTTAGGGTTCATCTCATTCACCGTCATCTAAAGGTTCATCTATGTCGGGGTTCTTCTAGCAGTTATTCCGGTGCTCGGGGCTCCTTTCAGCCCCCACCTCTATTTGCAGGGAGGGATTGTTTTTAGTGTGGAGATATGGGTCACATCAAGCGGTATTGCCCCTGCCTTTTGGTAGGTTCGTCTTAGCAGAGGAGCCAGCCCACGACTTCAGCACCCTTCACTTCACCACCCGCCCAGCCATCTCGGGGTGGATCTCTGTTAGTTAGAGTTCATCCAAGAAGAGGAGGCTGATCAGGGGGTGGCCAGGCCCGTTTCTATGATCTTCTCGCCAGTCCAGATGCCATTGCTTCAGATGTTGTGATCATAAGTATTGTCTCAGTTTGCCACAGGGATGCCTCTATATTACTTTACCTTGGTTCCACTTATTCCTACGTGTCCTCGTATTTTGTTGATTATCAGGATATGCCCCGTGAGTCTCTAGTTTTATCATTTTATGTATCTACGCCGGTGGATGATACTATTGTTGTACCGTGTATACCGGTCGTGTGTAGTGACTATTGGGGGTTTGGAGACTAGAGTGGACCTGTTGTTGCTTAGTATGGTTGATTTTGACGTGATTTTGGGTATGGATTGGTTGTCTCCATGTCATCTTGTTCTAGATTGTCACGCTAAGACCGTGACGTTGGCGATGCCGGGGTTGACGCGGGTTGAGTGGAGCGGCTCTATAGACTATGTTCCCAATAGAGTGATTTCATACTTTAAGGCTCAGCGAATGGTTAAGAAGGGTTGGTTATCTTATTTGGACTTTTTGAGGGATGCTAGTGTAGAACCCTACTATTGATTTCTATTCTGGCGGTGCGAAATTTCCCGGTTGTGTTTCATGTAGACTTGCTGGGAATGCCGCCTGACAAGGATATTGACTTTGGCATAGATTTGGTGCCGGGAAGTCAGTCCATTTCTATTTCACCGTATTGTATGGAACCAGCTGAGGTTAAGGAATTGAAGGAGCATTCTCAAGAACTCCTTGATAAGGGTTTTATTCAGCCTAGCGTGTCACCTTGGGGTGCACCGGTTCTATTTGTGAAGAAGAAGGATGGTACTATGAGAATGTGTATTGATTACATGCAGTTGATTAATGTCACAATCAAGAACAAGTATCCTTTGCCACGTATTGATGATCTATTTGACCAGTTTTAGGGAGCGATGGTGTTCTCCAAGATTGACTTGAGGTTAGGAAACTTGAAGATTCGGGACTCGGATATTCTTAGGACAGCCTTCAGGACCCGATATGGCCATAATGAGTTCCTTGTGATGTCTTTTGGGCTGACCAATGCCCCAACATCGTTCATGTATATGATAAACAATGTGTTTCAGCCTTATTTTGACTCATTTATTATTGTATTCATTGATGATATCCTGGTGTACTCTCGTAACCAGGAGGCGGATACCCAGTATCTAAGGATTGTGTTGCAGCGGTTGAGGGAGGAGTAACTTTATGCAAAGTTCTCCAATTGTGAGTTTTGGCTCAGTTCAGTGGCGTTCTTGAGGAATGTGGTGTCCAGTGAGGGTATTTGGGTGGATCCGAAGAAGATAAAGGCGGTTCAGAGTTGGCCCAGACCGTCTTCAGCCACGGAGATTTGGAGCTTTCTTGGCTTGGCTGGTTATTACCATCGCTTCGTGTAGGGATTTTTGTGTATTGCATCGCCCTTGACCAAATTGACCCAAAAGCAAAGAGGCCATTGATGTTGGATGTTCAGGCCTTAGCCAGTAATTTTGTTAGATTGGATATTTCTAAGCCGAGTTGAGTATTGGCTTGTGTCATCTCTCGGTCTTCTCTTTATGATCGTATCAAGGAGCGCTAGTATGATGCCCCCCATCTGCTTGTCTTTAAGGACGTGGTCCAGCACGGTGATGCTAAGGAGGTCACTATTGGGGATGATGGTGCATTGAGGAAGCAAGGCAGGCTATGTGTGCCCAATGTAGATGGTTTGCCTGAGTTGATTCTTCAGGAGGCTCATAGTTTGCGGTATTCCATTCATCCGGGTGTCGTGAAGATGTATCAGGACTTGAGGTATCATTACTGGTGGAGGAGGATGAAGAAGGATATAGTGGAGTATGTAGCTCGGTGTCTAAATTTCCAGCAGGTGAAGTATGAGCATCAGCGGCCAAGTGGGATGCTTCAGAAGTTAGAGATTCCCGAGTGGAAATGGGAGTGGATCACCATGGATTTCATTGTTGGTCTTCCACGGACTCAGTGGAAGTTTGATGCGGTTTGGGTGATTGTGGATAGGATGACCAAGTTTTCATTCCTGTGATGACTACCTATTTTTCCGAGCAACTGGCTCGAGTGTATATCCGCGTGATCGTCAGGCTTCATGGTGTACTGGTATCTATCATCTCTGAATGGGGTACGCAGTTTACATCACGGTTCTGGAGGGCCTGTTATACCCCATATTTTCGTACGAGAAAGTACGCCATAAGTAAATTGATATAAGTTCGGAAATGAGATGTTACATTCCGTATTTTCGTACGTTAAAGTTTTGTCGTAAGTTAATCGACGTAAGTTCGGGAATGATATTATTTTGGAATTATAAGTATTACGCTATTTCAAATAAGTGATAATTAAATTCGTGAAGGTGAGTGGGTAAGCAAATCGAAGAAAATGAATTTTGTCGAAAGTTGTCATTTTGAGATAAAATATGGTTTGAGCTATAATACCCGATGTTTATGGACTAGTGCCATACAAGGTACCACATGACCATAATAACAAGGTGTATAAGGTGTGTTAAAAGTAAGTAATTTTTTAAGTAATTTGAGATGATTCTTAATTATGTGGATAATTGATTGGTTAATGGGAGATTAACTAGTTAAATAAGATATTAGTTAATAATTAAAATTTTGGGATAAGGCCTAAGAGTCCCGAAAATGCGGCAGCCCCAAGAAATGAATAGGATTTATTAAATTTAGGTGGCCAAATTAGAAGCCTTTAGCAAAGATTAGTCATCCTAAGTGGGGCCCACCTAAGGTAACATTCCTAGTTCAAATTCAATTACAATCTCTTAAGAAAGAGTTTCAGCAAAGCTTACCTTGCATATCAACGTTAATGCTCCTCTCTTAAGAAAGATTTTCAGCAAACATTATTTTGCATAAGCAACGTTATTACTCACATCTTAAGAAGAAAGTTTTCAACAAAGATGATTTGCAATAACAACATTATTGCTTCGCGTTTCATACGAATTATTCCCTATTTCGATCTCACTATTACGTGTTTCGTCGCGATTGGCGTGTGTTAGTAGGATTGTCAAAAGGATCGGTTCAGGTATGTTAAAGCTATCCCTTCTTTCCTTTTGACATGATCCATATGATACAAACGAAACGAGTAGATGCACAACTTCCATAAATGACTCTATTCATAGAAGTATTAGAGGTGCCTATGTTCTTGAATTCTCATATGTCTTATTATTCTATCGTTCTTTCATGGGTCTCAGAAAATACGTAAGTTGATAGAGTTTATTTTATGATATTACTCAAAGGCATAATGGTCTTATGACATTCCAAGAGATTTTATTGATGTACTTCTCATGCATTGCATTCATGTACATTGAACCATGACCAGACAACATTATATACGCGTATATATGTATATTATATGTTATGGGATATGGGAAAAGGTTATGACGTTATATACGCACCACAACCAGATCAGCTAGTATACATTGATGATTTGCCCACAGTGGCCGAGATGATATGATGAGATGCCCTCAGAGACTTGATGATGTTATGAACGCATATATCTATGCATGGTATGACATTTATACGCATATGCATGACATTATAATATTAAATGATTCACAGAGCTATTCGGATATATATGTTGAGTCTTTTACTTCATGTTTCTCTTATATCTATTGTTTACGGATTTTCATTCCCTACATATGCGGTACATTATTTGTACTGATGTGCCTTTTTCCTGGGGACCCTGCGTTTTATGCCCGCAGGTCCCAATAGACAGGTTGAGAGTCCTCCAAGTAGGCTATCAACTCAGCGGAAGATGTTGGTGCGCTTCATTTGCTCCGGAGTTGCTTATTTGGTCAGCATGATTTAGACATGTATTAATTGGTATGTCGGGACCCTGTCCCGGCCTTATAACATTTATGTACTCTTAGAATCTTGTAGACATACGTCATGTATATGAAAGATTGTATGGCCTAGTCGACCTGTGTTTAGTGTACGAGTAATTATTTTGGCCTTATAGGACCGTATTTCATATGTATAAGTCAGTATATCAGGTTGGGCTGTTTTATGTTGAGTGTTCCCTCATGTTTTATTCTTAGTACCTCATACGACCCTTCTGGACCATTTACCCATGTTGATGTAATAAGAAAGATACGTTACGTTGGTACTCGGTTGAGTAAGGCACCAGGTGCCCATCGCGGCCCATCGGTTTGGGTCACGACAGGGCTGTACAACATGAGTTAGGTACTCGAGTGGAGTTTATCACAACCCTTCATCCTCAGCAGACGGACAGTTCGAGCGAATAATTCAGATACTAGAGGATATGCTCCGTGCGCGTGTGATTGAGTTTGGGGGTTTGTGGGATTAGTTTTTTCCACTTGCGGATTTTCCTACATCAACAGTTATTAGTCGAGCATCCAAACGGCATTGTATGAGGCTTTGTATGGTAGACGATGTCGGTCTCTAGTTGGTTGGTTCGCGCCGGGCAAGGCTAGGTGATTGGGTACAGACTTGGTTCAAGATGTTCTTGAGAAGGTTAAGGTGATTCAGGATCGACTTCGCACAACCCAGTCCAAAGAGAAGAGTTATGTAGATAGGAAGGTTCGCGATGTTGCATTTATGGTTGGCGAGTGGGTCCTGCTCCGGGTGTTACCCATTAAGGGTGTTATGATGTTCGGAAAGAAGGGCAAGCTCAGCCCAAGGTTTATTAGCCCATTTGAGGTGTTGCGACGTGTTGGGGAGGTTGCTTATGAGCTTGCCTTTCCTCCCAGTCTAGCAGGAGTTCATCTAGTATGTCATGTTTCTATGCTCTGGAAGTATCACGACGATTCGTCTCACG
>ML512877.1:5290-25236 GCA_005239535.1 Nicotiana rustica | reverse complement strand
GGGGGGGGGGGGGGTCATCCAGTTGAGGAGGCAACTTGGGAGACCAAGCATGATATGCGCAGCCGGTATCCTCATATTTTCATCACTTAAGGTATGTCTCTATACTCGTTCGAGGACGAACGTCTGTTTAAGATAGGGAGGATGTGACGACCCGGCCGGTCGTTTCAAGAGTTGTAGCCTCATTCCCCCATTGTTTTGCTCCTTTGTGTTCTACATCTATTATATGACTTACCGGGTTAGTTGGTTCGGGTCCGGAGTGATTTCAGAGTGAATTGAGACACTTAGTCTCTTAAATGAAATATTAAGTTGGAAAAGTCGATTGGATGTCGACTTATGTTTAAACGACCTCGGATTTGAATTTTGATGGTTCCGTTAGCTCTGTTAGGTGATTTTGGACCTTTGGAGCATGTTTGGAATGTGATTTAGGGGTCCGTAGTAGAATTAGGCTTTAAATGGAAAAAGTTGAAATTTTAGAAAGTTTGACAAGGAGTGGACTTTTTGATATCGGGGTCATATTGGATTTTTGGAAGTTGGAGTAGGTTCTTGGTGTCATTTATGACTCGTGTGCAAAATTTGTGGTCAATCAGACATGGTTTGATAGGTTTCGGCGTCGTTTCTGGAATTTGGAAATTTTGAAAGTTCATTAGGCTTGAATCCGTGTATAACGCGTGTTTTTATGTTGTTTGAGGTGATTTTAGGGTTCTACTAAGTTCGTATCGTGTTTTGGGACTTGATGATATGTTTGGTTGAGGTCATGAGGGCCTCACGTGGGTTTCAGAGGGTTAACATATCTTTTTTGTACTTAGGTTGTTGGCTAATAACTGCTGGTGTTTTCTTTTGGTTTCCTCTTACACGTCCAAGAGAGGAGCCTAGCATTCATGAAGGGTGTTTTTGCGCTGGGACGGTTTTGTTCTACGCGTTCACGAAGTGTAGGATGCGAACACGAAGGTATGCCTGTGTGAGCAACGCGAGCGCGGGTGAGGTATCGCATTTGCGAAGAGATGATGAGGTAGCTGGGCCCCCTAGGCCCTTGGCCTACGTGTTCGCGGGACAGGGGTCGCGTTCGTGAAGACTGGTGTTGGCAAACCTTCGCGTTCACGATGTGTTAATTTGAGAGGCAGGTAGATTGGTCTACGCGAACGCGAGAGGAAGGTTGCGTTCGCGATAAAGGTGCATCTGGGCATATTTAAAAGATTGAAAACGAGGGTTTCGAGGTCATATCATAAAATTGAAGTGGGAGCTCGGTAGAAGACAATATTTGTAGAGATTATTGTGTAGGTTCTTGGGGTAAGTGATTCCTATCTAATTTTGGTAAAATTCCAGGATTATGCCTTTAATTTCACCATCTAATTTGTGATTTGGGTGGAAAATTGGGGAAAAAGAGGACGAGTCTTTGAATTAGATTTTTGAGGTTCTGAATGGATTTTTATAATCGGATTTGAGTAAATTTGATATGGCTAGACTCGTGAGTGAATGAGATTTCGGGTTTTGCAATTTTTGTTGGGTTTTGAGACATGGGCCCGGGGGATGAGTTTGAGTCGATTTCGGATTTTTTGCTATAATTTAGTATTTTTTTTGTTGAATTGATCCCTTTAGCCTATATTAATTGTGTTGTACTGCTTATGGCTAGATTCAGGGCGTTTGGAGACCGATTTGATAGGCAAAGGCATTTTGGAGTAGAGTTTTGCTCGGATTGAGGTAAGTAACATTTTCAAACTTGGTTATGAGGGGTCGAAACCCCGAGATATGTGTTATGTAATTGGTTTTGAGGTGACGCACGGGCTAAGTGATGGGCGTGCGGGCGTGCACCGTGAATATTGTGACCTGGTTGATTCCATGGCACTGTGTAGTGGTTCTATTTGGTTGATATCCGTGTTTTTATCATGTAATAAAGTAATTGAGTTGTAGATCATGCTAGATATCATGTTTAGGCTTTATGCTGGTACTGTTGGGATCCATAGTGGTCGTTTCTTGCTGTCACCTTACTGATTTCACCGATATTTCGTACTCAGTCATATTCACGCATTTCATATAATATCTCATTCTCTATTGTTATTGGTTGATGCTTCATATCATTATTTTTGGGTTAATGTCTTGACATTGTGAGCCCGTGAGTGAGACTGGAGAGATTGATGACTGAGTGAGGCCGAGAGCCTGATTATGAGTGATAATTATAGGATCGGGCTGCACGCCGCATCAATCATATTGATTTATGATAGCGCTTGGTCTGAAGGACCCCCTCCGAAGTTTGCACATACCCTAGTGAGCGCAGTTGATATTATTGAGGGATGAATCTTCCCTGGACATGGATCTTGTCCAAAGCATATGATACCTGGAGATGGATCTTCTCAACGGGTCGGATTCACCTTCCTCGGTACTAGGTGACGGATGGTCAGTGATGTATGTATTTTGGGATGAATCTTCCCTGGGACGTATTGGCCATATACAATACTGAGTGGTTGAGTATTTGAAAGTGTGAGAACATGAGACCGTCAGCATGGTGCATCACATACAGTATGTGCATTGGCATGTAGAAGTAGAAGAGTTATATCCTTTACATTGTTCATATTTGATCTATTTTTTACTGTTTTTGAGGTATCTATTTAACTTGAAAGCATGCCTACGTTTCTGCACTGTTATTTCTATTATAAATGTACCGGTTGAGGTCACTACCTTTTAGTCCAAATGTTTGACTTGTTACTTACTGAGTTGGTTGTACTCACGTTACACCCTGCACCTCGTTTGCTGATCCAGGAGCTTCGAGTCCTGGCAATTGCTGACCGAGGAGTTAGTTTTTGGAGACTATTGAGGTAGCTGCATAGAATTCGCAGGCCTTGACTCTCCGTCTGTATCTCTATTTGTACTTCAGTTTTATTCCCTAGGTATTGTAGCCGGCTGTATTCCGGTGTAGATGCTCATGTACTCTGTGACACCCCCGTTTCGGGATATATTGCATCGTATTTCGGATTGTTTATGTTTCAAAAAGGCTTTCGTCAATGTTTATTGCTTGCGTCTTTATTTTCAAAGTTTTTACCGTGTTGTTATGTTAAGTAGTGACTTGCCTAGTTCCACGATAATTGCCATCACGACGGTTGATTTTTGGATCGTGACATATATAAAGCTGGGCATTGAATAGGTGATGTGGCATCCTTATGTGTCCAACAATTATATTTATCTTTTATCCCTTTTTTGTTTTGTTTTTGTTTTTTTTCTTTTTTCCTTCTCATCTCATTAATTACCTAAGAAACAACCGTTACTTGAAACGCGTCTTTTACTGGAGACTCTAAACGTTGCTTGGAAGCCCATTCAAAAATAGCCGTCCAATTCTCATCTCTCCAAAACGTCTCAAAGAACTGTACCCTCCCCCAAATCTAAGACAAGCCAAATTCGGAGCCGCCGGTGGCGGACTTTCAATTCGAATTCAGAGTCGGAAATCTGGGTTCAACTACGTAATTGCCCGCAGGCACTCACATGCTTCAAGGACAAGAGTCTTTATGCTCCCGGGAAAAAGCCGCGGACAGTTCATGACTTTACAGGTCCCCTTTCATTGGTTTTTAATTATCCTAACTTTTTAATCAATTTTAGTGCTATATATTGATGGAACAATTCGAGAGGATGTCACGAATGCTCTATATATTGATATTCAAACTTGTGGAATGTATCCAAATAAAGCATTTGATTGAAGTGTTGGTCAATCATTTGAGGTTTAGTTGGAAATTCGGTCTTACTATACCAAAAGAGATTCTTTGTGGTTAAAACTATTTTTTTGCTATTCGGTTTGCCTCTTTAAGTATTGGGCATTTTCAGTTTAGCATAAGTGGTCTCAAATTTACTTGGAGAATTTTGCGATTTATATAGGATTTTAATTGTCACTAATAGATGGTACAATCGTGAAAATTATTTAATTAGTAAAGATTAATATTTATTAAATTATAACATCAGTATTTTAACTATATTTTCAGATGGGGATAGAAATGCTCCATGCTTCAAACAAGTCCCACCCCGAGAAGACTCTAAAATAGTCACATGTGTAAAGGAAACATCAACATGAAAAGGTAATTTCCGTTAAACTACATGGTGCTGACCTGAATTGTGATATCTTGTCACTTGAGTGTCAAATTTTTTTTTGATGTTATTTTGAGGAACACTCAGAATAAAGTTTTAAAATATCCGGCTGTTGTGTCTTATTAGGAATTTATTCCCTTTTACCCAAGTGATTGCCTTGGGCATTTGACGGTATACTCTTCTTTTAATAGGGATGCAGAACTAAACAAATGATGGTCACACGCAACAGAGTGGATACTATGCTTTTCAAAATGAGTGAGTTAAAAAGATTTAGACGAACAATTTGAACTATTTCAGGCACATGATTAATAACCGCAACTTTGTTACTTACTTCAACCAAACAAGCAGCATCCTCGGTAGAACTTGATATAGTTGAGGTGTCCTTTTGAGCTTTACTCGCTGTGCCACAATATTGAGTAATTTCACAATGAAAATATTATGTTACTTGATAGGTGTTTAAAGCTAACTATTATAACTTATAATGCAAACGAAACATCATGGTTGAAGGAAGATATAATTTGGTGGAAACTAATATAGGACTTGGTCTCTATATAGTTATAATGCAAGCTAACTATTCGCTACGTCATTTACTTACTATTGTGCAAGTATAATCTGTGAAAATTAATATAGGACTTGGTCTCTATATAGTTTGGTGGACTCGTATATTCTATCAATTGGTATCAGAGCAGGTTCTTTCTATCAGGTTAACACCCAGAAAGGATCCTCATGGCTGCTTCACCAAACTTCGAAGAAGGTCAGTCCACTTACATGCCACCTAGGTTCAATGACCAATACTATGGGTGGTGGAAGTCAAGGATGTATGACTTTATCATGGTTGAAGACTCCGAGCTGTAAGACATCATCTTTGATGGTCCCTTTGTCCCAACAAAGAAGGTTGGAGATCCAACTGTAACAATTCCTAAGACGAGGAAGGAGTTCAATGACGCTGATTGAAAAGCTATTGAGAAAAATTTTCGCGCTAAGAAAATTTTGGTTTGTGGAATACAACCGGATATCTGCTTGTCAATATGCTAAAGAAATATGGGAAGCTCTAAAAACTGCTCACGAGGGAACCACTCAAGTAAAGCAATCCAAGATTGACATGCTCACCACTGAGTATGAGCTCTTCAGAATAAAGGACGATGAATCCATTCAAGATATGCACACTCGATTCACTTCCATCATAAATGAGCTACACTCTCTTGGTGAAATTATTTCAAGAAACAAGCTTGTGAGGAAGATCCACAGCGTGCTACCCAACTCTTGGGAAAGTAAAGTGAATGATATCACTGAGACAAAGGATTTGCAGGCACTGAGAATAGACAAGTTGGTTGGAAATCTGAAGACCTACGAAATGAAGAAGAAGAACGACAGTGAGAGAAGAGAACCAAAGAGGGAGAAGAACCTTATTCTCAAGACAGAAAACAATGACTCAAGTGGTAAGGATAGAAATATAGCATACTTGACTAGAAGATTTCAGAAAATGGTTCGCATAAATGAAGGTATCCTAAAGAGGGGAAGTTCTAGCAAGACAAAGAATTATGAACTCCGTTATAAGTGTGGGAAGCTAGGACATTTCATCAAGGACTGCCCTCTCCTAAAGCAAGAACATTTCAAGCTTTGACAACGCAACCAAGAGGAATCCGGTTCCTGATAAACGCTTCAAAAAAAAGAACACCGCTGACAATGTTGTGAAGCAAGCTCTTGCAGCATGGGGGGATTCCTCCAGTGAGTCTGAAGAAGAAAATGATGTAGGTGATAGTTCAATGATGATAATTGAAAGTGAAGCAGAGAGTATGACTCAATCTTTTCTTTGATGGCTCAATCAGATAACGACAATGATGAGGTAAACTTTCTAGATATTCCGAGAAATCTGATATTCTACTCTCCTAAAAGGC
Organism: Nicotiana rustica; assembly: GCA_005239535.1. Taxonomy (NCBI): domain Eukaryota; kingdom Viridiplantae; phylum Streptophyta; class Magnoliopsida; order Solanales; family Solanaceae; genus Nicotiana; species Nicotiana rustica. Next base: position 19,273 of record ML512877.1, on the reverse strand, counting down.
TCTTGTCAATAGCAAATATATTAATTGATGCTTACCATAGTCTTATAAATGATAAAAATACCTTTACTATGGAACTAGGAGATGCTGAACAAACCAGAGACGACCTGGTAGTTGTTGTTGATTTGAAGGAGACAATAGATAATCTGAAGAATGAAAAGGAGGTTCTAGTTGAGAAAATCACTAGCATAGAACACAAAAGAGATGATCTAATAGTGGTAGCGGTTGACCTAAAAGAAACCATTGTGAATGTTAATAAAGAAAAGGAAGCCTTAGTTGAGAAAGTTGCTATCTTTGAGCAAGAGAGAAATGATCTTTTAGTGGTGGTAGTAGACCTAAAGGAAATAATAGAGGAACTTAAAATTGAAAGTAGGCCTGGAAATCCTGAAAAAGGAAAAGAATTTGCGAGTGAGGCGCACATACAGCTTGTGAATGAGTTGAATTTGGTAAAAACTAGCTTGTGTGCTGAACTTGAGAAAAATAGACAGCTTCATGCAGATTTAGAAAGAGTAAAAAGTGATCTTGAAAAGTCTCTTAAGTGGACCTGGTCCTCTGATGCTATTACTGCCATGTATGTTAACAATGGTGGAAACATGCAGGGAATAGGGTTTCAAAGGGAGAAAACACCCTACAACCATCATAGCAAGTCCGCACTGTACCCGACAAATTGGCTATGTACCCACTGTGGTAACAATGGGCATTTTAAAGAAAATTGCATGGCCAGGGTTCAACCTCTTCAGAAAAACTAGGTTGTTGCTAAAAACGTAACTACTAATAGAGGACCTAGTGCCACTCATAGAAAATGCATATTACCTGCTTGGACTAAAAGAGCACTCATTCATTCTTTTCCTTATTACAAGGGACCCAAACTTTGCTTGGTTTCCTAAATTTAACCCTTGAATTCCTTGTGCAAGGAGTAATGAAAAGAAGCAGCCAACAGTGGTACATGGACAGTGGCTGTTCAAAACACATGACTGGAAATACCATGGACTTTCTCTCATTGAAAGCCCTGCAAGAAGGTAGTGTATCCGTTGGAAATGGGAAAAAGGGGTACATTCTTGGTGTTGGAAGAATTGGAAAGTCACTCACTCAATTGAGAACGTGTACTATGTCAATGGTCTCAAGTACAGTCTCTTGAGTATTTCTCAAATATGTGATAAAGGAAACAAGGTAGAGTTCTTGTCCAAGATATGCATAGTTACAAACCTTGTAACTGATGAAGTGGTGCTTGTGGCTAAAAGATACAAGAATATCTACGTTGCAGATTTTGAGTCTTTACAAAGTGGTGATATGAGTTGCATGAAAAAAGTTTATGATGATGCTGAACTTTGGCGCAGAAGGCTCGGGCATGCAAGCTTCTCTCTTGAATAAACTGGCCCAGAAGGACTTGGTTCGTGGTCTGCCCAATTGGTTCAAGGAGCACAAAATGTGTGATGCCTGCTCAAGAGGAAGCATGTAAAACCTTCATTCAAGCCTAAAAAGGATGTCAGCACCTCAAAACCACTTGATCTTATTCATATGGATCTATGTGGACCAATGAGGGTGCTAAGCAGGGGAGGAAAAAGATACATTTTCGTGATAGTAGATGACTACTCCAGGTCCACCTGGACTATGTTCCTCAGAACCAAGGATGAGACCTTTCAGGTATTTGTGGCCTTTGTGAAGAAGTTTCAAGTAAAGATGGAGTTGTGGAGAGGAAGAATAGAACTCTTGAAGATATGACATGAACAATGTTGATCGATGGTGGGATTGCTAAGAACTTCTGAGCAGAAGCTATCAACACTGCTTGCTACTTGGTGAACAAGTGCATGATCAGGTCTCTCTTGAACAAAACTCCATATGAGTTGCTGAATGGAAGGAAACCCAAGCTGACTCACTTGCCAACATTTGGATGCAAATGTTATGTTCTCAACAATGGAAATGATCAGCTTGGAAAATTTGATGCCAAGAGTGATGAAGGAATCTTTCTAGGTTATTCTTCTCAAAGCAAAGCCTACAAGGTATACAACAAATAAACTCAGTGTGTTGAGGAGAGTATACATGTAATTTTTGATGAGTCTTATCTGTCCCTGTGAGAAGAACAAGAAAGATGATCAAGATGGAGAGCCTCTGCTGGTTCTAGGAGAGGTGATTGATATGGCAAATGGAAAGGCAGACATGATGAGCCATGTCAAGGAGACAAGTGAAGACAATACAACCACTTCCTCATCTGTTGGATAGGAACCATGTTCTACAATCACAACCACTGAAGCTGAAAATAGAGTGGTTGATGCAGTTCAAGGTACTCCACTGGTAGCAGAAAGAAGCATGTAAGAAAATCAGTCAGACCTGCCCAGCTCCTCTACAAATGAAATTCAAGCGCCAAACTGGAAGCACAAGAGCTCACTTCCTCTGGACTCAGGAGTTCAAACCAGATCAAAAGCCAGAAATTCTCTTGCCTTTTCAGCATTCCTCTCCCAAAATAGAACCCAAAAATATTAAGGAAGCCTTGAAAGATACAGCTAATCCATGTTTTGATTAGAGAATTGGGAGTTTTTATCCAAAACCTTTCTAAAGAGAATAATTGGGATTGAACATCGATTTGGTATCGGAATTTGATGAAATTAGTATGGTTGGACTCTTAATTGAATGGGTGTTCGGATTTTGTAAATTTCATCGAGTTTCGAGGTGCGGGCCCGAGGTCGACTTTTGGGTCGATTTCTAGATTTTGTAAGTATTGAGACTTTATGATCCGGAATAGTTTCTTATGAGTTTTATTTGTGATTTGAAGTTAGTTTGATTAGATTTGAGCCATCCAGAGGTCTTTTCACCCGAGGAGTTCATTTTATAGTACCATGTTGTCTTCTTTGAGGTAAGTATCTTGTCTAACCTTGTGTAGGGGAACTACCCGTTAGGGCTTGAGTCTTCTATGTTGATTGTAGTACATGTATATGAGGTGAGGAGTATGTGCTCAGACTTATTTGTTGAAATTGGCCTTTTAGGGTTCCTAGGTCCTTGTATTTATTGAATATGTAGTTGTTCTTTCCATGATTACTTCCTTAATTACTAGATTCACCTTTACATGCTTAATTAGAATTATTTGCTTCATGATTCACTCTTATTGATATTTGATTCATATGTGCCTTAATTGAGACTGTTATTTCTTCCATTGCCATGTTTCCTTCTCCCCAATTTCTTATCCCTATTTGAAGTTATAGTATTCCTATTTTGTAAATGCTTTCCCTTAATTGAAATAATAGTGATCTTCTCGATGCCTACCTTTAGTTGAATTGGCTGTACCTCTCCCATAATTGTTCAACCTTAGGGTAAGCTTAGAGGTTCTATGCCTTAGTGGACTTACCTTATGTGAAATTATTGGACTCATGTTAGTTCTTGTTGTTGAGTCGTACAATGGGACTATTGTTACATGTTATTTTTTCCTTGTTGAGCTGTTCTTATCATGCCTAGTTTTCCTTATTGCGGTTCTTCCTTATAATCTAGTTTTACCTTTTCTTGTGATCGATGGTTCTTGAGTTGATTTATTTATCGTATCCTGTATTATTGTGATTGTTGTTGTTGTATTTATTGTAGTGATGCATGAGGTTTCTGTCGTGCGGTTGTGGTTATTGTGATGCACGAGGTTTCTGCCGTGCAATTGTTTATATGGGTATTTGCATGAGGTTTCTGTCGTTCCGCGATTACTAGGTATGTATATGTGGGTTTCACATGTGGCGTGACAAGGTGAGAACATGATTATGCGCTAGCACACGTGGCGAGACAAGGTGGGCTATATCAGGGACTGTTTTGTGATGACCTATGTTGGCTTGGGGGCATTCTTGTTATTGATATTGTGTAGTGGTACACTTTCCTGTGTGAACTCATTTTGTGGAAGTTGTGAGAAAATATTTTTTTTTGTGTTGTCCTTTCCTTTCCTTATGCTTATTAGCTGGTTTGATATTTGTTAGGACACTTGCACAAGCATACCGTATCTAAGCGCTCTTATCGGATTAAGGAGCGTCCTTGTTATTGTTGAGTATAGATACCTTGTTGTATTTGCATTCTATGTGTGAATGACTTTAATTGGCATGGGTCGTTCGTGCAGTTATTAGATGAAATGAGGGCACAAGGTGCCAAATGTTGGGGTTCAGATATTGGGACCCGTGAGTTGTGATTTGTCCGAGGTTCGCTACCTCGTGGAATTGACTAATACCTGATGTAAAAGTAGTTGTAATTGTTGAGTTATTACTTGTCCTTATTTTATATGTGATTTCAGATTTAATTTGTGTTCCATTCACTCTTTTGTGTTATTTCATGGTCTTTCCGCTGATACTTGTTGTTTCCTTCCTTATTGAATTTATTGTATTGTTAGTCATATTACGTAGTCTATGTAGATATAATATTCCCTTATTCCTATATTTTTACTTTCTTAGATCATTAGACCAGTGTGTGTCTTGACTAGTCACTGTTACTACTTCACCAAAGTTATTCTTGATACTTTACTGGGCACCGTTGTGGTGTGCTCATACTACACTTCTGCACATTTTGTGCAAATTTTAGGTATTGCGTAGCCTGTTGATCGTTAGCTAGCAGCGTGAATTGCTAATGTGGAGACTCAAGGTAAAACCTGCTACAACATTTGCGGGTTTCGGAGTCACCGTCCTATTCTTGTTCATACACTGTTTTATCTATTGCTGACAGTTGTATTTAGAAATTATTGTAAAATTCTATAGAGTTTATGACTTGTACTACCGGATTTTGGGAATATGTTTATTGTATAAAGAATTCATTTCAGAAAATATTAGATGTTATTTATTAGGTTCCATCACGATACCCAATGGAGGAAAAATTGGGTCGTGACACAACTTCTCTTACAACTGATGATAAAACCACCGAGTCCTCACCCGTAAAAACTTCACAAGTGGTTTCTTCTCCTACCACTGTTCCAAGTGAAAACCCTAAACCAGTTTATCTTCCTCTCTCCACCCCTCTCTCTACCCACTCCGACTCTGATCCTCTCCCAAGTGTTGAAAATCAAACAACCCTAAGAATGACGATATCCTTCCATTGTCGCCTGAGACGCTCAACAACCAGAGTAAAGAGGAAATTTTCGTTCCAGAGGAAAAATAGAGAGTCTCCCTCTGTAGTAAAAGTATCATAGATCAGTACAGAAATTGCTAAGGCTACTGTGGAAAGTTGTGAGTCTACAGGTATTTGTGCTTCTCTTGTTATTGCTTCTATGGCACCTCAAGAGAGGGATGCCATAGAAAACATGCTTGCTATTGCTGCTGAGGGGATAATGGTTGAAGAAATTTCTGGTGTGCCTGAGTCTCAGGGGGAAGAGACTCAACCCTTAGTGGGGGGAAGGAACACTGGTGCCCTTTGAGGTGCCGGCACCGGAAGAAACTATTGGGACTCCACTTGATGGACCAGACCCCTCTCCTGAGGAAACAGGTCAGGAATCATCTTCCCAGGTAAGTTTTGACCCTGCTCCTTTTCCTCACTTTGATGCTGAGCCCTTGAGTGTGGTGCAAACCATTTAGATGATGTTGCGCTGAGTGAATTCGTCAGGGTAAGGAAACCAGTGGCAACTCCTGAGCCTTCTCCTAAGCGACCTACTACCAGGTTACAGAAAAGATAGGCTCTTGAGTCTGCTATCAAGAAGAGTAAGAAGAGTCGTAGGAAGAAGAAAAGACTAGTCAAGGATGGTCAAGTGGTAGTTGATAAGGATATACCAGTTGTTGCAGTTGATGAGGAAGCTATAGAGGAACCAAGTTCCTTCCTGAACTAAGAGGACCCTGAGAAAAAACCACTCTCTTTCTCGTTCAAATTTTGAGAGTCCTTCTAATAGTGCAGTTGGCACACCTAGTGAAAAGTTGGTAAGGAGTTCAAGTGAAAAACATGTGAAAGTCAGTGACAAGTTAAAAGAAGTGGAAGTGTCTTGGTGAAAACATGCAAGTGAAATCTGGTGAGAAAGTTCAGTCTCGTGGGAAGCCTATGAAAAGAAAATTGGTGGATAATGAAGAACCTGGTTCTTCGAAAAAGTTGAAAGGTGGCAGTATCTCTGGAAAGCAAAGATTGAGGTACCAAAAGGTATTGCAGTGTCGTACTTTTGCCCTTGAAATTTCTGATATGGCTGGAATGCATCAAGTGGTTGAGATTTGTGAATTTTAATAGTGGGGACACTTATTTAATCTGGATGTGCCCAAGGTATATGAGGAAGAGGTACAAAGTTTTTATGCCGACCTCTTTATTGTTGAATCTGACCATATTTGTGCATTGGTGAATGGAGTCGACATTATTATGGATTCTGGTGTGCTGGGAGAAACACTCAAGGTTCCTGCTGAGGGTTTGACATTCGTCCGTGGTGCTTGCAGTTCTAACTTTCGGAACGCCATTGTGAAAGAAAGAGCAGTACAGTAGGGGGAACGGGTACATAAGAAGGCATTGCTTCTAATTTATGAGTTGCTCTTTGAGCTAGTCAACAAGGTTCTGCTTCCTCGTGCTGAGAGGAGATCCATCACCTCCAAGGCTGATTTGGTTCTGATGGAAGGATTGGATGGGTTCAAAACTGTTAATCTCCCAGGTATAATGATCGAACATATGCAGAAGGTGGCAGAGTTCAAAGATTGCAATCATGGCCTACCCTATGGATTCCTCCTCACGCGAGTGTTCAAGTACATTAAGGTGTCTTCGGGACAACCAAAAGTTGGGACCAAGAAGTAGACTTTCTCAATGACAACACTAGAGGAGTGTGAGTGCATTGATAAAAGTGGAGGAGTAGGCAACACTTCAACAATCTCCCAGCTCATAAATGCTCAAAATCTTGCTACTGAAGAGATTAGGAAGTTAAAGGCTCGGAATGCCATATTAGAGACTCAGCTCAGTCAGGCCCAGGAGGCACCAGGGTCTTCCAGTTCTTCAAGCTCGGAGGTTGCCCGCCTGACCAAGGAGAATGTTGATCTCAGGCAACAGGTTGAGAACTTGAAGGAGAAACTGCTCGATGAGCAAATGTCCGCAAATGCTCGGATGGATCTCGTTCTCAAAACTCTTGCCGCCTCTTCCAAGCCCTCTTCCTCTAGTGTCCCCTAAGCATATCCCTTAGCGACCAGTGTCTTAGTCTATCACTTTTTGAAGTGTTTTGATGATGTGTGTGGTGTTTGTTTTTCTTTTTTTTCTTTTGTGGATGGAAATCACTAGTACTGCTCCCGTTGTAAACAGTCCAACTATGCTTTTAATGCAAGCTTTCCTTCTTTTGCTGCACATGATTATGTCTCTCTATACTTCTGTTTTCTATCATATTTGTGTGCACACAAGTGGCATGTGTTAGTTACACTAGACTTCTTTATGTTGTTTGCTTGTTTGTGTGTTTTTAATGATGCCAAAAGGGGGGAAGATAAATTGAGAATTAAGAAGAAACAGTGCACTGATTAAGGGGGAAGCACAATCTTAGGGGGAACTTGTGAGGTTCCTGCCACATTATCTGGTTTTGTGGCTCTGTGCAGGACTATCAATTTTTAAGTTTGTCATCATCAAAAAGGGGGAAATTGATAGGTTTCAAGTACCTCATCTTTATGTTTTGATTATCTAACAAACTTATTGTCAAGAACCAGATAAGGAACCTAATACACACTTGGTACACAACTCAAACATCTGACTCAAGCTAGAGAGAGTGGTTATGAATTCAAAAGATAGAATCACCACGGGGAATTGATGACCTTGAGTTCCCTTGGAAACAATACGAAGTCAACTCTCCATAGATGAAAAGTAATTGCCTGCACTGTACACGCAAATAGTACAACACAATGCAACAGTCACTTCCATTGGGAAGGACCTTGTGTACTATTTAGGTGATTACATCATTCAAGTGATGTCATCCAAGTTGTATGAACATTAATCTTACAACAAAACATCACTTGAACACTTGAGAATTCACTCAAGCACTCCAAGCATCTGATTATCAAGCATATAAATCTCAAGTGCATCACTACTACGGACCAGTTCCTACAAAAAGTCTTTGTATGTCCTTAGTTGAGTTGTAACTTTGTGATTTTTTCTTCATTGTAATTCCTACTTTGCTTTTCTAGAAGCATTAATTAGGAAACCTTTGTAAACCATAAACTTCAGTGTTTGTGTCGTGACTAAAGTTAGCCATGTGTTGAAGTCTTTGTAATAAGTGTATTGCAAAGTGGCTTGTAATAGGTGTATTACAAGTTAGTGAGGGATTAAGAGTTTAATTCCTAGGTTGCATAGGTTGTAATCTAAAAAGTTGCTCATAGTGAAGTTGAAATCCTACAAGTGTAGGTCGTGGTTTTTAATGCCATTAAGCCGGGAAGTTTCCACGTAAAAATTTCCTGCGTCATTTACTTAATGTTGTGCAAGTATAATATGTGGAAACTAATATAGGACCTGGTCTCTATATAGTTTGGTGGTCTCATATATTCTATTACACCAACACTCTGGAAAAAGGAGAGTCACAAGGTTTAGGTCTTTGGTTTTTCAAGCAACCTCGACAGCCTATGCACCTTCTTAGCTGGTCCAGATAATTCTTACTTTAGTATTATATTTTTTTTTACTATCATTGAAAAGCTTATATTGGCTCATGTTGAGAACATTTCTTTTGAGAGAAATACTTTGACATACTGTGGAAGGGTGAATCATTTTAAAAGAAAAAAGCTATTACATTTTTTGTATTAAAGAAACTAAATTTTCGTGACAAGTGGTTGGAACTTATCTGCATGTTTGATTTAAGGATTTTAAGGATGTTATTGAAGGGACTATTTTAGGGAGTGCGGTACCGGCAAAGTAGTTGAAAATCCATAAACATCTAGTATATTCTTTCTTCTGATAAAGTTGTGTTCAAAGTGTCTGTGTTCGTGTATATGTATGAGAAGACCATTTTAGTTACCACTTACACTATTACGTAGTTAAGTATGTAAAGTTTTATTACAATGTATAAGAAAAAAATACCATTTGGATTTACAGATGTATTACATAGTTAAATATTCGTATTTTCAATCTACAATTTGAATAGAGGAGGTACATGTTATTGGGTCAAATGAGAGAATACTTCTCTTGCAAAATCTGAAAGTATAATTATCAGACAGGGTCGACATAATTTTATTTTTGTTCTTTCCTTATAATATTACTATCATTTGTTGTTTTAGATTTTCATGAAATAAATAGGCCGGATTAAAGATTTGGAAAATGAAATGGTTAGTGATTTCTCCTCTTTCTATTCTCTTTTTGCTTCTTCTCATTCCTTCTACTCCGTTGTCTTTTAATTTATTTTAGAAATGACATGTTTATGTGTGTTTGCCTTGGTCGTTTGATATCGAATTTTATATTTTTTCAATTGATAATATATCATAATCACAAACATATAAAACTATAAAAATGTAAAGAAAACTAAACGTTGAGTTGTACTTTGATTAAATATTGTAATAGTAACTTTTTTATATTTTCATTAAATATTTTAAAAGTTATGTTGTCTCTCTTTTTCCTTTAATACCTTATTTTGAAAACCCAAAAATACTCCAAATACAAAAGTAGATAAAAAATTGAAAATGAAGGATAGTCCAAAGATATTATAGAAATACAATACTAAACCTTGTGTCGAATTTTATTTACTTATTACTCTTGAAATTATATCATAGAATATTTATTATAACTTTGTAACGACCCGATCTGTCGTTTTGAGAGTATTAGCCCTGATCCTGTTTGTGGATCCCCCATATTTTTTTTATATCCCCCATATTTATTATATCCCCCATATTTTTTTTCTGCTTATGTGACTTGCCGGGAGGTTCTGTTTGTGGTTTCAGAGAGATTTGGGACACTTAGTCCCTAAAATGGAAGCTTAAGTATTAGGACTTTGACCGTAGTTGGAACTATATGAAGACGACTCCAGAATAAAATTTCGTCGGTTCCTTTAGCTCAGTTGGGTGATTTTGAACTTGGTCGCATGTCCAAATTGTGTTTTGGACATCTTTAGCTGAATTATGCTTGAATTGGCGAAAGATGAATTATTGGAAAGTTTGACCGGAAGTGGACTTTTTTATAACAGGTCCAGATTTTGATTCTGAAAGTTGGAGTAGGTCTATAATGTCAATTATGAGTTGTGTGCAAAATTTGGGGTCAATCAGACGTGATTTAATAGGTTTTGGCATTGGATGAAGAAGTTTGAAGTTTCTAAGTTCATCAAGTTTGAATTGGAGGGTGATTCGTGTTTTTAGCGTTGTTTGATGTGATTTAAGGGCTCGACCAAGTTTGTATGGTATTATAGGACTTGTTGGTATGTTTGGTTGAAGTCTCGGGGGCCTCAGGTGGATTCCAGGTGGTTAATAGATCAATTTGGACTTGTTGAACTTGCAAAATTTCTGGTGTTTCCAGTTACTGGTTTCCGTCTTCGAGTTCGTGCGGGAAGTTCCGCGTTCGTGAGAGGAACTAGAGGCAGTAGAGGATTTGTGCTTCGCGTTCGCGATGAGGGTCCCGCGTTCGCGTAGAGAAAGTTGGTCAACTAAATCTAGCCTACGCGTTCGCATAGGGTCGAGTTGAATAATCTTTGCGTTTGCGATTAGACCATCGCTTTCGCGATGACGAATTTCGGATTGAAGCAATTTTGTGCTTTGCGAACGTGAAGAAGGGATCATTGGGCAGTTATAAACATTTCAAAACTTGAGATAGAGAGCTCTAATTTGGACGAAGTTTTGGGGAATTTTCAAAGTGAGCTATTGGGTAAAGATTCTTGACTCATTTAAGGTTATATTCCATTAATCTATAGATGATTCTATCCTTTAATTTAATAATTTAGTTGAGAAAATTGGGAAAAGTTCTTCAACCCAATTTTTCGGTTTTGATTGATATTTTTACATCGGATTTGAGTAATTTGAGTAATTTTGGTATGGGTGAACTCGTGGTTGAACGGGTGTTCGTATATTGTAACCTTTACCCGATTCTGAGACGTGGGTCCGGGTCGACCTTTTGGGGCGAATTTTTAATGTTTTTTGCTAAAGCCTTGATTTCATTAATTAGATTAGTTTCTTATTGTATGTAAATTTCTTTTGGCTAGATTTGGGCCATTCGGAGTCGGAAAATCGAGGAAAGGGCATTCTTATTGATTGATTGAGCTTGGTTCGAGATAAGTGGCTTGCCTAACCTTGTGTGGGGGAAATCCTCTTAGGATTTGGTATTGTTGTGATATTTATGTGATATGTGAGCACCGTGTACGCGAGGTGACGAGTGCATACATGGGCTAATTATTGTAAAATCCGGTTTTCACTGAGTAGTATCTTGTTACATCTTAATTCAGTTATACCAACATGTGTAGTATTACGTTTTAGTCTAATTTCGCATGTATTCATGTCTTAAATGCTTATCTGAAATCCGTGAAGCATGCTTAGTTGAATTTCCCGCCTTTACTTGATTTGTATCAACCTTAACTGTAGATTTTTTGCTGTTAATTATTTTTTCCACCGATTTGAGCTGTGTGTTTACTTTTGGGACTACGAAGCGGTACCTCGGGAGATCTCTCTACATATTTACTTTTGGGACTACGAGGCGGTACCTCGAAAAATCCCCCTGCACATTCACTTTTGAGACTATGAGGCGGTACCTCGGGAGATCTCCTTGCATATTTACTTTGGGACTACGAGACGGTATCTCGGGAGATCCCCTGTTGAGTATTTACTTTTCGGACTACGAGACGATATCTTGGGAGCGCCCCTGTTGTTTATCTCATTGAGATGTGTTGTTATTTCTTTGTGAATTCTTTCTGTTAAATTCTTAATTTCTTCATGTTATTATATCATATGCCTTATTATTATATCCTAGTAGGGCCCGAACCTGACCTCATCACTACTCTATTGACGTGAGGCTCGACACTTACTGGGTACCATTGTGGTGTAATCATGCTACTCTTCTGCTCATGTTTTGTGTGCAGATCCAGGTACTTCTTATTAGCCTCGTTATCAGTGAGCAGCAGACTTTGGAGACTTCAAGGTATTCTGCCCGCATCCGCAGACCTCAGAGTCCCCCTCTATTCCCTCTTATGTCGTTTACCTTTTCGTATGTTCTTAGACTCTGGTATATAGAGATCCCCTGTACTGGTGTCTCTACCCCTCGACACCGCATTTCCTTCCTTTTGTAATAGCCTTCATTATTGCAATCCAGCTTTCATCATTTCAAACATTATTATTATTCTCTCAATTGTTGGCATTGATTTTCCCACACGGCACTGACAATCTAGTCTAGCGTGTGGCGGGGACCTCATTTGGCGGACAACAACCACCCTGACATTGGTTGCTTAGCCTTACGTCGCCCTTCCAAAGCATCTCAGGAAGGCGCCGCGTAACAGTTGGTATGACTTATGATTTTTGGGTTTTTGGAACTCTATGTATACACTAGTGTTGTGTTATCGTACATGCCGAGTGCATTTTATCATTTTATAGTTATCTGTTGTAGTCTAATTGTTAAACTCTTTTCTGTTGATCCTCAGTTTATTAGGCTTACCTAGTCGTAGAGACTAGTGCCGTCACAACGTCTTACGAAGGGAGATTTGGGTCGTCACAAGTTGTGATGACCCAAAAGGTCATCCTGTATAAATTTAGCTAAATTTGTGTTCCGAGGCCCCGAAAGCCTCTGTTAATCCCACCTCGATATAAATGCGCAGCTCAGGCAAGTAGTCAAGAAGCTTTTATGTGAAAACTTGATGAAAAAAATGAAATTTCTTATAATTAATTGATTAAAGTTGACTTTGGTCAACATTTTTGGTAAACGGATCCGGACCCGTAATTTGACGGCCCCGGAGGATCCGTAGGAAAATATGGGAGTTGCGCATATGCCCGAAATCGAATTCCGAGTTCCCAAGTCCGAGAAATGAATTTTTAAAGAAAATTATTTTCAGAAAAATATAAAGGTTTTTGAAAATGAATATTCATGTGAAAACCGTGTTACCGGGCCCGTATTATGGTTCCGGAGCTCGGAATATGTTTATATATGTTATGTGAGCTATCTGTGAAATTTGGTGTAAAACGGACTTGAAATGACGTGTTTTGGATCAAAATCAAAATAATTGAACCTTATGAAGTTTTAAGAAAATTCTATGAGTGTTGAGGTTTAATTCATTGATTTTGATGATATTTTGGTGATTTAAATGCTTAAATAAGTCCGTAGGATGTTTATGAGGTTGTGTGTATAATTGGTTTTGAGCCCCGAGGACTCGGGTAAGTTTCGAGTATGCATCGGAGCGCAAAAAGTTAGAAAAATCTGGTGTGAAGTAGTTGTTGCTGGTGTCTGGCATTTTTCTCTATGCGATCGCATAGGTCCGTCTGCGATCGCATAGGCTTTCTTTGAGGGGGAGGTTAGTTCCTCTATGCGGTCGCATAACACTGCCCGCGATCGCATAGAGGTATAGGAGGTCTGGGCGGAGGCTGTCTAGGTACTCTTCGCGATCGCAAGGTCTAGTTCGCGATCGCATAGGGTGGAGTCCTTGAGCTATGCGATCGCGGTCACTTGTTCGCGATCCCAGTGAGGAGGGATCCCAGGTTCTTCTTCGCGATCGCATTCTTTCAGCCGCGATCGCAGAGTGTAGGGACCAGACTCTCCGCGATCGCGATGCACGTTTTCGCCCAGTTATTTTAAAAGCTCCAAAATAGAATACCATACGGGATTTCATCAATTTTCACCATTCCCTTCTTTCTCAAACTCCATTGAAGACCTCCAAGCCATTTTCCCCTCCATAGCCATTTGGGTAAGTGTTCTTAACACCAATTTCTTCCGCTTTCCTCCCCTAATCACTAGAATCTAGGCCTAAAATCCAAAGATCAAAGTAGAAATTAGGGGTTTTGGGTAGAGTTAGGGCTTATGGGATTTTGGGTAATTCAACCTCAATTTGGGGTCGGATTTCAAAATAAACTATATATTTGGACTCGTGGGGGTATGGATAATCGGGTTTTGGTCCGAGCCTCGTGTTTGGACCAAGCGGGCCTAGGGTCGAATTTTGGTATTTTT
>ML512876.1:13094-31264 GCA_005239535.1 Nicotiana rustica | reverse complement strand
GAAATTGGTTTTCGAACTTATGTATTTGATGAATACTTTATGGTGACTTGGTGTTTTACTATTTTGATGAATTGGTGTATCTGTGCTGTGTGTTTCGTATTTTCTTAGACTGTGATTTATTTTCATTACTACTGAGTTGGCGTACTCATCATTACTCCATGTGCCTCTGTGCACAAATCCAGGTACCGGTTCGGAGCAGTAACTGTCTTCATTCGCTTTCAGCAGATTCACGGGATTTCGAGGTAGCTGTCCAACGTCCGCAGCTTCTTCATTTCCCTTCCTCATATAGTATTAGCATTTGATTCATAGACACTTATTATGACATTTGCAGAGTTAGTTTATTTTCTTAGATGCTCATGATCATTGACTCCAGTCTTGGGAGGATTGTTTATAATGTTAGATTATTATTGGGCATAAAGACTTAAATAAATTATTTTATGCTTTGTTGTTGCTTGTTATTGATTATTGAAACATTATAATAGAACGGATGGGTAGTTATGTGATGGTTGTCTAGCCTAGTTCCACGATAGGCGCCATCACGACCTGTTCGGATTTGGGGTCATGACAAATACACACAGTCCACATCAATAGCATCGCCCACAGGAGTAGATACATGAACAGATGAAACTAAAGACTCACGGGGCATATCCAAAAAATGAGCAAAATATGAGGAAACATATGAATAAGTAGAACCAGGGTCAAATAATACAGAGGCATCTCTGTGACAAACCGAAACAATACATGTAATCATAGCATCTGAAGCATTAATATCTAGTTTGGCAGGGAGAGCATAGAAATGGGCCTGGCCACCCCCTGATCTGCCTCCCCCTCTCGGGCGACCCCTAGTTGACTGAGATCCACCCCTAGCTAACTGGGTAGGTGGTGAGGAACTGATGCTGATGACATGAACTGGCTCCTCTGTGGAGCGGGACCTCCCACTAGAGGGGGACACTCTCTCCTCATGTGACCAAAATCCCCACACTCATAGCAACACTCCAGTGCTGGTGTTGGGACTGAAGGGAGCCCTGAGCACCGGGATAACTAGCAGAAAGACCCGCCATAGACGAACCCTGGCCTGATGGAGCACGAGAAGAACTCTGTGTTGGGAGGGCACCAAGAGATGAATGAACCTGCTGATAACTGTGAGAACCATGGCCAAATGATGCACCACAATGAACTGGGTGAGATAGGTGAGCATGCCAGAATGGACGACCTCTACTGTGTTGGAACTGACCCCCAGAAGAAGTACCACTAAATCCACCCTGTCCACGAGGCCTCTTGGCCTCCCTCTCGCCCCTCTCCTGACTGCAAACCATCTCAATCTGCCGAGCAATGTTGACAACCTCATCAAAAGTAGCACCAGACACTCTCTCTGGTCATAAGCAATCAAATATGAAAAGTGAGGCCATCTATAAACCTCCTGATCCTCTCTCTGTCAGTGGGAACCAACCAGATAGCATGACGGGCCAACTCCGAGAATCGTATCACAAACATATCACCCTGACAAAACTTCTCAAACTGCCTGCACAGCTCTTCTGTGCGAGACTGAGGCACAAACTTCTCCAAAAAGACAATGGAGAATTGTTGCCAAGTAAGGGGTTCTGCGCCGACCGGCCTACGCCTCTCGTAATCCTCCCACCAACTGAATGCAGTCCCAGAGAACTAGAAAGTAGTGAATGAGACCCCACTGGTCTCCAGAATGCCTGTTGTACAGAGTATCTTCTGAAACTTATCCAAGAAACCTTGTGCATCCTCACCCTCTACACCACTGAAAGACAGAGGCTGGAGTCTCCCAAACCTCTCCAATCTACGTTGCTCATCCTCAGGCATAAAAGGAACCACATAATCCTGAGCAGTTGCAACCGGCTGGGCTAGTGGTGCCCCCGGTGTCTAGAGTCCCTGAACAACCTGCTCAGGTGTGCGGGCGGCAAGAGTCTGAGTGCCTCCCCCGGCCTGAGAAGTGGTTGCGGCCATAGAAATAGAGACCGCCTAAGCAAGGCCAGTACACACTGAAAGAATCTAAGCTAGGTCCTTCTGAAGGTCAGGAATCATAATGGGCACAAGTGGTGCCTGAGCTGGTCCCGCTGGAACATCTACCACAGGGACCTGGTCCTGATTTAGAGCGACTGTGGGGTCTGCAGGTATTGCCCCGGCTGCTGCACGGGCTGTATCTTTACCCCTACACAGCCTCGACCGCGGCCTCGATCTCTCGCGGGCCTAGCGGTGGTACTGTTGGCTGGTCACCCTGTCCGGTAGTGCGAGTCCTCACCATCTGTGAGAGAATGAAACAATAGAAGTTTAGTTACCATCAACAGATTTGCACGACAAGAATTCAAGAATGTGAGATTTTCCTAAGGGTTCTGCAGCCTCTCAAAGATAAGTATGGACGTCTCCGCACTGATCCGCAAGACTCTACTAAACCTGCTCATGACTCATGAGACCTATGTAACCTAGGCTCTGATACCAACTTGTCATGACCCAAAACTAACTCTGTCGTGATGGCGCCTATCGTGGTACTAGGCAAGCCGACACATTTCCAAAACACGTCGATATTTTATTTAAAAAATAAGTCAAAGATTTTCATAGTAGAATCTTCATAAAAGAGTTCAACTCAAAATAAAAATGCGGAAAAGATAGCCCGACATCGGGGTGTCACTAAATCATGAGCATCTAAACTAGACTAGAATCAGAGTTTACAATGTTCCACCAAATACAAAAACAGAAAGAAAAGACAACAATAGAGGAGAGTCAAGGGCTGCGGACGCCGACAACTACCTCGTATATCTCCGACAACCACAAGTACACAGACTCAACGATCTTTGTGAACGGTCTCACTTGTATCTGCACTCAAGGTGCAGGGAGTAACGTGAGTACTTCCAACTCAGTAAGTAACAAAATTAAATAAGGAACTGAGAAAATAAAGCCGAGCTACACAAAATACAGTTTTTTCAGAAATTTCAGTAAAGGAAATTAGGCATGCTTTCAAACCGGTGTTTCAAATTCAAAACATTTCGAGCTCAAGTGAAACAATATAAGTCCTCCAAAATATCACAACAACAACGACAAGAAACAAAGTGCAACAATAAATAAAAGCAAGTACAGCCTCACAGGGCTACTGTCACTCATCTATCTCGACAGCTCAATCACTCGGCTCTCAACCTCAATACTCACAATCAAGATACATGCGCTCGCTGAGGGTGTTCAGACTCCGGAGGGGCTCCTACAGCCCAAGCGCTATATTGCTGCGGCATGCAGCCCGACCCAAAACTGTTGCGGTGTGTAGCCCAATCCATATATTGTTGCGGCATGCAGCCCGATCCAAGTACTACTGCGGCATGCAGCCCGATCCGATAACATGGATCGAAGGCTTGTTGCGGCGTGCAACCCGATCCAACATTTTTCACACAACTCTCAACTCGGCACTCAGACCCTATGTCAGTGACTAGCCTCTCCAGCCTTACAATTATCACAATAACAGCCCAAACAGAGAATATAACAGGTATTAATCAAATCATGAGAGAGAGAGAGAGAGCTGAGATAAAATGCATAAACAAACAATGACGGAGTACAAGACAATAATTTAGCAGTCAATACAATAAGTTCACGACCACTGGGGGTCCCAACAATGTTCTCATATAGCCGAAGCATGATTTCTAACATGTAAGACAGTCAATAACTTGAAAACAAGAATGAACAGGTAATAACCATGGCCTATTTGACTTTACAGTCTACCGGGACGGACCAAGTCTCAATCCCACACGGTGCACGCTCACACGTGTGTCACCTAGCATGTGCGTCACCTCTAAATATCAACATCATATGAATTTCTCGGGGTTTCATACCCTCAAGACCAGATTTAGACCGTTACTTATCTCAATCCGAACAAATCCCTACTCCGCAATGCCCTTTTCTCTCGAATCGACCTCCAAATGCTCCGAATCTAGCCACAAGCAGTACAATACCATTAATATATGCTAAAGGAATCAATTCCACAAGAAAATCTACTAAATTGGACTCAAAATCTGAAATTCACTCAAACCCACCTCCCCGACCCACGTCTTGAAATCCGACAAAAGTCATAAAAATCGGGAACCCATTCACTCACGAGTATAACCCTACAAAATTTACTCAAATCTGACAACAAAATCCCCTTAAAAACCTCAAAATTTCATCTCAAGAACTCTTCCACTTTTCCCCCAATTTTTCACCCCAAATCCCAATTTAGATGATAAAAATCAAGATATAATCATGGAATGTAACCAAAATCAAGTGAGAAACACTTACCCCAATAAACATCGAAAAAATCCCTTCAAGAATCTCCCAAATCCGTGATCTCTAGCTTAAAATATGAGAAATGAGCTCAAACCCTCGATTTGAATCTAACACTGTCTGCCCAGATTTCCTTCTTCGCGAACACGACCGTCCTCTCCGGTTCGCGTAGACCAACCTCGACTGCCTCCCAATTATCTCTTCGCGAACGCGAAGCTTTACAAGATCGAATCTTCGCGAACGCGACCCTTACCTCGCAAATGTGTAGACTAAGGACCTGGGGTCCCTAGCTACCCCACTCTTCTTCATGAATGCGGCACTACTCACGCGTTCGTGATGTACACACTGCCCTACCTTCGTGTTCGCGTCCTCTCCTTCGCGGATGCATAGAACAAAAAATCACCATCTCAGAAACACTCTTCACGAACGCGAGGCCCCTCTCGCGAATGCGAAAGAGGAAACCAGAAACAGAATTCTATAGCTGATTAGCTAATCTCACCAAGGCCAAAATGATCTGATAACCACCCGAAACTCACCTGAGGCCTTCTGGACCTCAACCAAACATACCAACACGTCCCATAACTTCATACGAACTTAGTTGAGCCTTCGAATCACTCAAAACAACAGCAAAACACTAAATTACCCTCCGATTCAAGCCTAAGAACTTCTAAACTTCCAAATTTTTGCAAATGACGCCGAAACCTACCAAATTACGTCTAAATGACCTCAAATTTTACACATACGTCAAAAATGACACCAAGAACCTACTCCAACTTCCGAAAATCCATTCCGACCTCGATATCAAATTTTTCCACTGCCGACCAAAATCGCCAAATTTCTAACTTTTGCCAATTCAATCCTAACTCCACTGCGGACCTCCAAATCATATTTCGGACGCGCTCCTTAGTCCAAAATAACCTAACGGATCTAATGGAACCATCAATATTCAAATCCGATATCGTTTACACATAAGCCAACATCTGGTTGACTTTTCCAACTTAAGCTTCTAATAAAGAGACTAAGTGTCTCAATTCACTCTGAAACCACTCTGGACCCAAGCCAACTAACCCAACATATTATAATATAGATGAATAACACAAAAAGAAGCAGAAATGGGGAAAACGGAGCTATAAATCTTGAAACGACCAGTCGGGTCGTTACAAATTATTGTCATCATCCATGTTGGATAGCGATGCATGGTGGCATGGCTTGCTGAAGTTGATCATCTCCCCCACGGAAGATCTTGGGGAAATAAAGGGTCATCGCATGAGCTAAAGATATCTCCTCCCCCATTTTCCGGCACAGACGCCGAAGGCAAGCAATCGTCCACCACACGGAGGGACTCATCTGTGCCTGACACGCTTGATAGTAGAGGCAAAACTCCTCAATGATGGAGAAGTTCTCCACTCAAAGAAAATGTCCCCAAAGTGAAGGTATACGTATAGAAGTACGTAAAACCCTTCTTGGGTAAAGTTACCGCTCCACCAGGTCAGGAGCGATAATATCTAAATCGTGGAAACGACAATCTTCCTTCATAGAAGGAATGCTGGAAGGACAGATAGAAGAAGGATATCTACTAACGACCCATGTACGAGGGCTAACAGAAGGAAATTTTTCTTCAAAGTCTTTTGTTGTAACAAGACTTCTAGGGGTGATGGTGCTCACTATTGGAGGAGCGACGTCCTCGCTTTGTTTTTGTTCTTTGAGGAACTGATATTTTTTGAAGAAAAAAGCCATTGTATGTTATGGAAGAATGAAAAGTTTTTCTCGTTTGGCGAGAGTTAAAGAAAGGTTGAAGAACATAATACAAGTTGAATGAAGAGAGTTTGAGAGAGTTTGGAGAATTATGGAGTATGAACGAAGGAGGTTAATGCGTATAAGTAAAGGTTTAGTCGGCCAAATTCATGGCCATGATTATCTCGATAACCGGGAAAAGTTATGCTAAATCGTGGGATGAAGCATGTTCGGGGCATTAAATGCGGAGAGACGTGCGTCTAATCAACCGTCAGAAGCTTTTCATAGGGGATCAGAGATATTTTCGCCAAAAAGAATATTTTTACCAACTTTCCAGTGACACAAAGTTATGTCATCGGGAAGCAGGGGGACTATCTGTATAGGGTAAAACATGCTATGCTAAGTGGTTGCATAAGAGAGTGACACGTGGAGCCGAAGACATGGCATAGTCAAAACTGAAGACAACTGTTTCACTTGTCACCGGAAAGAATGACGCTCGTAAAGATGCAATAAATACCTGTCACCCGATAGCATTTAATGGAGAATATTTCACAGCATTTCATACACTGTCCGTTACAAAAAATTTGTCTTTTATGCTCACTGTTACACATTCTTCAATGGCCCTCATAATTGACATTAAAGAAGGGCATGATTCTAGGACTTTGTTCCCTAGGTACAACTATAAATAGTGAGCTTTGTTATCATTGTAATGAATACAAATTTTCTGGCAAACTTACACTATAATATATTCAAAGCTCCGTACAATTTTATCTTCTTACTATTAGATTTCATTACCATTGTGCCCGGAAGCCTTGCTCTCGAATTTACTATTTTTGTCATTTCATCTTCATCTCAAGACTAAGTATTGCGTATTTCTTCAATTCTTTTATTATTTCAGGATCAATTAATTCACTTGTCTAGAAATCACGTATAAATTCAATTTTACCGTTTTACTGGAAAAACCTACTCACACCCGAAGTTCAAACTAATACAATACACATAGACTTCTTTCACTCAATTAATTATTATATTATCTCTTAACCATAATAAGTGGGTATAGTTGGTATAAGTATCGGGTACACATATAATTTTTATCAAAATTGATTAGGCACAAAATTTGAAAAGAAAAAATTTCGTTGTATAGAGATGGTTAGAATTTTATGATTGTAATATGTCATTTTAGCTTTATAAAAGTGTACTATTAAAGGTAAAATTAAAATATAAAAATTAAGAAAATTTCGAACTATAAAAGTATATGCCAATCTTTTTCAAATTGATAAATATAAGAGAAAATGTTACTATATAAATCGGAACAAAAGAGATAGTAACATCTCAGTCCCCTCACCGGCAACATTAACATAGTAACCTTGAAAAAGGTTTTAACACTATCAGTATACTTTTAACTCTTGTAGCTGATAACCAATACACTATTATTTTTCAAGTTATTAATTCTCATTTTTTATGAATGATTATTTGTAGTTATTTTTAGATAATCTCGTATTTGGGCTTTTTTTTACTTTTGGTCCGCGCCAGAAACTATTTATATTTGGTAGTCGAAAAAGTGTATATAATTTATATAGTTTTTATATATAACATACATAATATATATACATATACAATAAATATACATTTTTCGACAATTATTTTGAGAGCAATTATACAATGTCATTTTTCTTTGTTATTTTGGTAACTACATCATATGGATGTAGTGAGAGTTTAGTTAGTAGCTTCCCTGATTTCTGTCTTTTCTTATAGAAATAGTGAGCTTGTGAGTTATGTCTTGTTCTTACTGTTTAACTTGCAACAAATACACATATATGTTACATACATACAGTCAAACCTCTCTATAACAGCATCCCTATATAACAACACTTCTCTATAAAAAAAAATAAGTTTTTGCAGAATCAATTTTTATGTTATGTTATAATATATATTCTCTATAACAGCACTTCACTATAACATCCAAAAATATTCGGCACAACGAAGCTATTATAGAGAGGTTTGATTGTATATGCCTTTTCCGTCTCCACATTTTGTTCACTTTTCAAGTTTGATGGCTTTGATACTTCAACCAAAACTTCTAAATACTTTTTTCAACTTCTAACCTCAAAAACTCTCTTTTTCAACTTCAACCAAATATTGCAACAAATCGCCTACTTCGATTTGAAAGCAACAATAAACAGGTTACGCTGATCTTACCACTACCTTCAAGAAGGCAGAGAGGCTGTTTCCAGTAGACCTTCGGCTAGGAAAGGTAAAAAGGAAGGGCAACAACAAGCACACCAATCATAAAACCGAAGCAAAAATACAAAACTAACACTAGGTACTGCAATCAGAAAGCCGAAACCAAGCCTACTTCGATTTGGAAGAAAGGAGAATAAATAAGTGTATCAATAAAACGTTCAAAAATTAACATCAGATTGCGCCAATGACACACTGATATCCAAATCTTGAAAGCTCTAAAGAGAGCTGAACTCATAATTGAAGCAAGCAGAAAGACCAAGTACAAAGAGAAAAAAGATAGAATATGGATTACAGTTAAGTGAGTTCTCTTCTTCTGACCACAACCTTCTTGACTGATTACTTCTCTTCCTTCTGAAAAATCACCATCATTTTCGTAGGTGCGCGAAGCACCTCAAGTCACGATAAAACATTTGAAGGCATCGACATATAGCAATGCAGATTCCACGACAAAGAAAACAGTAAGTTTCAAATCTCTATTGTAGTTATTCTCTTGCAGCTTGCTTAGCTCCAACGGCGAAGAATTCTGTTATGACTTCAAGTGGCATGCCCTTTGTTTCAGGAACCTTCAAGTAAACGAAGACCCAAGCCAAAGTACACACAACAGCATAGATGCCAAAGACGCCTCCAAGTCCAATGGAGGTAAGCATAACGGGGAGCGAGTAGGTGACAATGATGTCTCCAAACCAAAATGTAAGAGCACATATAGCAATGCAGATTCCACGAACGCTAGTGGGGAATATCTCGGAGCAGAGGATATTTGGGATGGGACCAAAGCCCATGACAAAGGTGCAGAAGTAGACCACAACGCTAACAGTGGAGATCACCGCATGCATTACGGCACCCATGCTAATAACATTGCCAATGACAAGTACGATAAGGGACGCTAACAAGACTGGCAAAGTTGCCAACAAAAGCCACCTGGGAAGAAAAGTAGAAAACAAACAGTTATAATTCTCTTATGCGGAAAGTTAAAGAGTTCAAAAATGCATGCTTCCAAAAGATTTGGAATCTATCACGTATGCAGTTCTCTTCTCTCAACTTCAGCATGTCATCAAAGCGCAAAGTAATAATTGTACAAAGTTGTGATGAATTAGTTTGAAAAATAGAGATTCTGGGCCTAGTACACCCATAAGGAATGCGAGCTAATTAGTTGGCCATTAGTTAGTCTAACTCTAACCCTAATGCTGTCTATATAAACACCACTACAGGTGTTGGAAGACACTCTAAATTATCTCGAAAACGGCTAGGGTTAGGTTTCTCTCCATCCAATAGAGGGATAATTAGGCTGTGGGGTTAGGGGATTCATCCGCTATGTGAGGATTCCTGACGACCAGTAATCTGAGTCGAGATTGTATAGGCGATCCGCTTCCTCCAAGGAGAAATATCGTAAGTTTCCAAAGTAGTGTTTACTCATTTTATTACAATAAGTTTAACCATAGTTAGGCCTCAAACTAAAGAAACAAGTCTTTTTAGCAACAAAAACCAACTATGGTGTATGATGAGTAAATTATACATCAAGGATTAAGATGTTATCATTTCTAGAGTTACATAAAATTTAGCATTAATAGAGTCAGGGATACCTTCTGCCGGCAAAGTCCATTAGTCTCATCGCAACAACAATGCTGGGAAGCATTAACAAAGTTGTGACAGCACTTATGAGGAGAGACGCAGAATCAGAACCGATGCCCATATTTGATAGCAGAATTCCTACTCCTGCTTGTTCAAGAATTTGAGTAGTGTAATAGAGAACCCCGTTGATTCCGGAAAACTGTAGAAGGACCAAAGCAAATCAGTAGTTGGATCAAAAGTAAATGTGGTTTGTTTCATATACTTATTTTCTAGACATGATGCCATACTTATGCTACCTATCTAAGGTTCAAGGTCAAACAGCAAGTTCATAAAACAACTTTTACCTGCTGAAGTATTTGAATTCCAACCCCGACAATCAATGCATGCTTAACTCCTGGCTCAAAAAGTGCTTTCCAGCCTGGCCTCTTTGTAACAGTGTCAGATTGTGTCTCTACTGCCTCTTCGATAGACTGTTGACCCAAGAGGCTCTCTGCTCGAAGAACAGACTGACTCACTAAAGCAGCTGCATGTATGAATTCACCTTCCGCAAGAGCATCACCTGGAAGGGAAATAATGGACCCACGCCGTGATCCAGCGCCTCCTTCTTCATGTAAATAGATCCTTTTGAGTGCTCCTTCCTTTTTCTCATCTTTTCTGTACGCTAGCTGCCAACCACCGCCAATACCCATGCTCGCTTGCTCGCCATTTGCGTGTACGAGATTACTACCTTGTCTCATGCTTAATGAGGTTGGAGGCCCCATATTTGTTTCGGCATTTGTACCTTGACGTGAGAGTAACGGACTTCTCAGATTATCATCGGATTCGGCCCCAGAACCATCGGACATATGATGTTCGTCGTCCTTTTGACTTTCTTCATCCCACTGTTCATGTTTCTCTTGATTCTCTGTTATATTGAACATGCTGCCAACATTTGAAAAGAGCATGCTTCCCATCTCCGGAAGCTTCTCATGAACGCTGCCAAATAGAGTGACCAACGGATCCATAAGCATGCTTTGGTTTGCCATACTCCCATGACGGGAAGCCAGACCAAGAGTACTTTGTCCAGTCACAGGTTTGGCTATCCATGAAAGACCATCTTCGGCTCCATATAACTTGATTTGATCTTTCTCATCCTGGTTGTCGACAAGTTCACTGTCTGGACCAATTATATATTCTTCTATAGATACTTCACCTCCAACACCTAAACCCTCCATTAGCAAGGCCATTTCACCTGTAGATTGAGAAGATTCCATTGGACATTAGAATCTTGGTCGAGAGTGTTAAATCCCGAGGAGGACTGATCATTAACTTCAAGAATGAAAATGTGTAACCTGACCTAAGAACTAAACCTTAAAGAAAAATATATTCCCTCCATCCCAAATTATATGGCACTCTTTCCTTTTTAGTCAGTCCCAAAAAGAATGTCACTTTTGGCTTATTAAGAAACAATTTATCTCTAGAATTCCTACTTTACCATAAATGAATTGATTTACAGCTACACAAATATCTATGGTTTGTTTTAGACCACAAGTTTCAAAAGTCTTCCTTTCTTTCTTAAATTTCGTGCCGAGTAAAATACCGACACATAAATTGGGATCAAGGGAGTATAATAATTCCCTGGAGATACTGTATGCTTGACAACAAATAAATGAGAAAAAACAAAGCAAGATTTCGTTAGGCATAGAACCAACATATTATCCGAAGTGCATGAGTATATCTCCTGAAACATAGTAAGAAACCCCAACCAAACAAAGGGCTTTGAAGCGTGTGATGAAGTTGGGACGGCATTCAATTTCTTAAATCGAACAATTTGACTTTTTTCCGTACATGGGATATGAAACAGCCTACAAAGTTCCTAAACTCTTTATGTTGGTTACATTAATATCAACTTGAGGCAGTGGCGGAGCCACATAGCTCCCAGGGACACCCCTTCGTTGGAAAAATACCCTTGAATTATTCGTACATTTACTTCTTTAAATTTTGACACCCCTTAATAAAAATCTCGGCTCCGCCACTGACTTGAGATACTAAAAGCTAAGAAACCAGTACAGACTTAAGAAGCTGCCTTCAAACTTCAACGAAATCAATAGCAAATTGGGGTTAAAGCTCTAGAAGAAACTTCTTTATTTTTCTCGACAAGTAAAGCTTTAAAAGAAACTTCTATCTTATGCATAGTTGATTCTCGTAAAACAAGGCATTAAAAGAAACATTGCTGATTATACAAAGACAGAGAGCATCACAGATTTAGCTCAATCGTTTGTTCAAAACTATTCTGAGGAGCAAATATATTCCCTCGTATAATAAAGAAATAAGTTAATTGAGCACAAGGAAAGGAACGATGAAACAAACCTGAGACATCTTCCCTGCCACGTAATCTCTGTAAAACTTGTTTAGCCTCTTTCATGCGACCTTTACTGACCAGCCACCTCGGAGATTCAGGCAAGTAAAACAATGTAAAAAAGAAATAAGCAAGAGAAGGAATCGAAAGAACCCCAAGCATTAGCCTCCAACTTGGTGACGGTGTCAATGACATTCCAAAAACCATGCAATATGACAAAAACATTCCAACACAACCAGTGAACTGCGGAAATGTATTCAGTTGCCCTCTTATTTCTGGCGGGGCGGTTTCAGATATATAGACGGGAACAAGTGTCACCGCAAGACCAATTCCAAATCCATCTAAGAGCCTTGCTAAAAGCAACACATAAACATTTGGAGACCATAACATCACTAATCCACTGAGGAAATAAAGTACTGATGAAATTATAAGCATCGGACGTCTCCCAAGCATGTCCGATACAGGTCCAGAGAATGTTGTGATCACTGTTGCTCCAATTAGAGACATCGAAACAATTAGCCCTTCCATTGTTGGCTGTGTTTGCAAATTAAATTCCTTCTTGATATAAAGAACAGATCCTGAAACATATTAGTTACATTTTCAGTATTAGCAAATACTGGAATATTATAAATAGCCAAACTTGTTCATATGCAATAGAATTTGGGCAGACAAATTGAGAAATACCATGTTCACAATATACTGAAACTGAAGGCCGTATCAGAGATTACAATTAACCTTCAAGACATGTTTCTCCTAGAGGAGAAAACTAAACATAGAAAATAATTAAAGAAGAAGAGTGTAATGAGGTAAAACCTGCGATTGTCGCGTTGTCCCATCCTTGCAACAAGTTGCCAATAGCCGCAGCAAGTGCAATTAGCACAGCTCCACTCATCCTTAATAATCAAATTCTTCCTTTTATGTATAAAAAAATGAATGTCCAACTTTTCCTAATTGCAGAAGCACCTGCAGCAATCAGAACATGTAGAAGATTAGACTTAATCTTGAAAAACACATCTATGTATAGATATGCATAATTGCCAAAAGATCCAACATGATTAATTTAACCAGTCAATGAAAAACACAAGAGCTTGTTCCAGAATCAGAACAAGAACAAATTGAAAGATCCTAACTTTAGACTTCAGTAAATCTCCTATGCTACATTTGGAACCATTATATAACAAAAGTAATAACAACTACGCCACAATCCCAAACAAGTGGAGGCAAGGGCGGATGCAGCGTGAAAGTACCAGCTTCATTTGAACCCATTAGTCTCGACGCGGTGTACAAATTTATGTATCAAAATCCACTAAAATTGCAATAAATCGTATATACGAACCCATAGCTTTAAAAATACAATGGGTTCAATGCTAAGAACTTTAAAGGTTGAACCCACGGAACTCAAATTCTTGATCCGCCTCCTGGGCATATGTCGGCCATAGGAATCTTTACCGACCATGTTTAAATACATCTATTTGGAACCATAGAAAAACTAATAAAATTTCAAACCCCACTTTCATAAAGATTCAAAAAATGACATACTTCAATCAGGAAAGAAACATACACAGAGCGCATAGTCTTTGAATCTTGAAATAGACTTATAGACCAAACAATCCCTAAAAAAAATTAACTTTATCAGATCTAACTACATTATTCAACTGCATATGTAACCATTCCCAAATTTTCAAAATTATTCTTTCATACTAGCATAGAGAACTGATCTAGAACAGCTTCTGGATATACAACAAGAACAACACACACAATATAATCCCATAAGTGTGGTCTGGGGAGGGTAGCGTATACGCAGACCTCACAGACATTACCCCTACCTTATAAATATAGAGATGTTGTTCCCGACACACCCTCGGCTCAAGAATGGCATACAAAAGCAACCAAATAGATTATCTGCTAAATTCTTGAAAGAATCAGTTAAAGGCTCCCAAAACTGGAAAAACCTGCTAAATTCCAAATGTAAAGCTTAAAATTTCAAGAAAGACTAAAACTTTATATAGAGACAAGACAATTGGTCTTGGAAACATTCAAACCCCAATTGCCTTAGAAGAAAAAAACAGAAGTAAATGCACTTTTGAAAGGGCAAGAGAAATGGGGTTGTTAAAGTTAAAAGTGAGTAAATGTAGCAAGCAAAAAGACAGACCTGAATATGACACAAAATGAAAGAGAAAGAAAAAAGAGAAGATGGGATCTTAAGAAAAAAGGGGATGATGTGTAAGATGTGATGTGACCGAGGAACGTGGTTAGCTGATCTGTTAACATAGCCAACTTCCAAAATTATTACGTATTCTATGTACAATCTTTTGGAAAGATTCAGAATAATTTCTGTGTTTGGTCAGTCACTTATGGACATGATCAGTTGGGATCTGTAACTTTTTTTTTCTGAGTAATGATGATATCACTTTCCAAACTTACCAAAATTCTACTTTATATTTTGATTTTGAGCCGTTTGGACAATTTTAGAAAAAATCTTGATATGTTTTTATAGTTACACCTTGTTTGGATGGTCGTTACCTATTGTATTGTATTGTATCGTATTGTTACATAAAATATAATATTTATTTTGGTTGTTATGTAATAATCAAATGTGTTATTTTATGTAACGATCGATTTGATGTGGTTGCATCGTTATCTTGTCTTTTTCTCTCATCTCACCCTTTATTATTATGAAATAATCTTATTTTATCATTTACCCTATCTTTTTATATAATAAACTTACCCCGTATCATAATTTTCTTTATAGTATTGCAAATTTATTCTTCATATTACCGGTGCAAGATATCATGAAACAACGGCAAACTATACAATTTAATCCAAACATTGTATCCAACAAATGATACAATATAATACAATACTATACTATACGATATATTATGAAACGATGTGTAACAACCATCCAAACAAGCTGTTAGAAGAAAAAGATTCAAATTTATTCTCGAATTATTAGAAATTGCATAATAGTTTCCGGGGCAAAGGGCGAAGCGTTTTATTTATCACGGGCGAGGCGAAAGCCCCGAGACGCAGGGTGTAAGCCACATGTGTATTTAATTTTTAATATTTTATAATTTATAAATTAAACATATAAAAAATTAATTTATAAAAAATTCAATAAAAATTATAAAATCAGTAGGAAAATGTATGTATCTATTATAAACATGCTAAAATATGCACGAAATATACAAAAGAATATTTTTTTCTTGAAAAGGTGAAAAATATAATGATGCATTACACCTATAGTCCAGTTCCTAATAGTTCAAAGAATAAAAATGAAAATAAACAATTTTAGAAAAAGTCTTTGATGTGTTTTCATAGTTAGAGGAAAAAGATTCTAATTTATTCTCGTATTATTAGAAATTGCTTAATTTTAACATCGTTAGCAAATTGTTTTATTTTGCTCTTGTAAATAACAGAGCGCTAGTGTAAAATGAGATGAACTTTGTGTGTCGAAAAAAATTATATTTACCTCACAACTCTTAGTTCTTGATTTAAGATTAAGTAGATTTATTTTCACATTCAAAAAATAGTATTTCCCGATTACAAAAGATTAAAGGAGTTAAATGGAATTTAATTAAAACAATGTGATCCTACTCATACTGAAAATTAATTACTACAACAACATACAATATAATCTTTCAATAGTCCCCGAGCTCAAAAAAGCGATTACCAAATTAGGTTTGAAGAAAGAAAAAAGGAAATTACATCGAAAGTGCCGACAAAAATAATTATATGATCTAGTAAAATGCCAATTAATTACTCAAAATAGTTAATATTTTTTGATTAATTATATGATTTTTTTTGTGGGGTAGGGAGGAAGGGGTTTGGGATATTTTTACACATAAACACAATGGAAATATGAACTTCACATTGGAAAAAGGTTGCGAAAAGTATCTTGGAAAAGAAACAAAACTTACAGCTCTTCTAAAAGAACGTCGACGAATAAAATCTACATAAAGATCACATCACATTAACAAAAATAAAATAAATAGGCTAATTTATTGAGGTTTTGAAAATAATGAGATTTATTAGATTTAGGTTAATCGTACTTTGGTCTTTGTATCAAAGCCAATAATTTAATTAAAAGATTCATTGAATAAAAAGAGAACATATAAAATACTTAACCACAGTAAAAGAATAAAAGTTCTCATCATAAACATATAGGAGTATTTTATATTAATTATTTTGTATAAAATACGGATTAATTTTTTCCATTGTATTTATTTAAGGATGCATTGCATGTCTTAGTAGAGTATTTGTAGTATTATATGATTTGTTTAAATATTTGTTTTAATGGTTTAAACGAGTAATGAAATGTGTCAATCTCTTTGTTCTTCCATATTTATATGTTAAGATCTATTAAATTCTTATATCTTTTTCGAATTTGAAATGGTATTTCGATAATTTAAAATTAAATAGAAGATAGCATTATATAGGTTCACATTTATTTTTATGTTTACTTATTAAATTCGGTTAATCTTGAACGTGTACATCAACATAAAATTATTGTCAGACGACTAAAAACACTATTTTGTTTACTGAAAAAATTCTTCCATTAGAATATTTAATAGATCATATATTAGTCAATTTTTCAATTCTTACTAAATATATATTTACTTATAAAAAATTTAACAGAGTAAGATTGAAATAATATTCATATAACAAAAAAAAATTAAAAATTCGAAAAACCCGATAAAATCCAATCAATCCAAACCGATATAGTTGATTTGGACCAACCCGGTCCATGTACACTCTCAGTTGATGCCATGTGACCAGGCGGTCACGGGTTCGAACCGTGAAAACAGACTCTTGCAAATATGCAGAGTAAGACTGTTGTACGATAACTCTTGTGATACGATCCTTCTCCGGATTCCACGCATAACGAAAATTTAGTGCACCATGCAACCCTTTATTTGTTGTAATGGTTTACTCAATTTCTTATTAGATTTTGTCCTTTGCCAAATTCAGCTTAAATAACAATAATAGCTGCTCATGACTCATCACTCGTGCAAACCAAACTTTGAAATTAAATGCTCATCAATTTTCCAATTATCATACATTTCTTACAATCGTGAATCGTGCACAATAATTAGTTATCATCTTTTTTTCTTTTTCCTTTTGTTGTCCCCATAGACCATGCATAAGAAAAAGGTCTAAATTATATACATTGTTAGCCTAACGAATTACTTTTTTTATTCTTAAATTTATGTTATTATTTATTATTTCTTTCGCTTCAGTTTTTTAAATGATCTGCTGGTATTGCTATTTATTACTTTCTCTGGTCTACTCTTTTCTTCTTGTCTTTTTGGAGCCGAGAGTCTACCGGAAACAGCTACTCTACCTTTTTAACGTAGGGCTGAGGTCTGAGTACACTCTATGTAACACTCCTCAAATCTATAAAAGTTTTAATACTCACTAAATATAGAATTTAATTTTTTATAATCTCAAATTATACTTCTATTACGGATTAAAATCCTTGTGATTGATTTTGAGTTACTTCTCTCTCTCTCTCTCTCTCTCTCTCTCTATATATATATATATATATATATATATAGGGAAATATTAATAATTTTAATATTATAAATTATTAAAAGTGGGTATCATTAATTATTAATTAAGTGAAAACAATACAAAACAAAATAATAATAATAATAATTTTAAAAAAAAAACATGGGACTCTAAAAGCCCATAAAGGGCTATTGGAACTTGGAACCAAAAAGGCCTTTATTATAAACAAAACAAAGAAACAGACGAAGCAAAACAGAGAAACATTATGTTGCTTCGCACGAACAGATTTCGGCAGTAAAAATCCAGCGAATTATTTCACGCAGACAACACGAAAATTCTAGGCTTCTTTACTAATAACTGGTTGTTAAACACAAGTACGTAAATTTTTCTATTCTTAACTATCCTACAGTATAAGAATTGTATAGTAATAGCCTTCTATCTCTATATCAACAATAGATTTCATGTTTAGGGATGAGGTCTGAGTACACTCTATTTTGAGTTACTT
>ML512875.1:15873-65422 GCA_005239535.1 Nicotiana rustica | reverse complement strand
TTTTAGAGGTGGAGATTGTGATGACCCAAAAGGTCATCTTGTGTAAATTTAGCAAACACTGTGTTCCGAGGCCCTGAAAGCCTCCGTTAATTTCACCTCGATGTGCGTGCGCAGCCCGGGCGCGTAGCCGGGAAGCCTTTATGTGAAAATGTGTTAAACAATTGAATTTATGATAATTAATTAAATAAAAATGACTTTGGTTAATATTTTTGGTAAACGGGCCGGACCTATGATTTGACGGTCCCGGAGGGTCCGTAGGAAAATATAGGACCTGGGCGTATGCCCGAAATCGAATTCCGAGGTCCCAATTCCGAGAAATGAATTTTTAAAGAAAATTATTTTCTGAAAATAATAAAGATTTTTGAAAATGAACTTTGATGTGAAATCTGTGTTACCGAGCCCGTATTAAAGCCTTAACAAAATACCATTACGGGATTTTCACATTCTTTCACTATTTTCTTCTTCTCCACTCTTCTTGGGCGATTCTTAGGAGACCATTCCACCATAGCTTCACAGGTAAGTGTTCTTAACTCTAATTTCTTCCATTTTCCTTCATCAATCACTAGATTCTAGGTCTAAAAACATGAAATCAAAGGTAGAAATTGGGGGTTTTGGGTAGAGTTAGGGCTTTTGGAAATTTTGGGAATTCAACCTCATTTTGGGGTCGGATTTCAAAATAAATTGTATATTCGGGTTCGTGGGAGAATGGGTTATGGGGTTTTGGTCCGAACCTCGAGTTTGGACAAAGCGGGCCCGGGGTCGAATTTTTGTAATTTTGGAAGAATTATGGGAAATGTATAATTAGGCTTTGAGATTGAGTTATTGAATAATTATTGATGTTATTAAGTCAATTATGTCTATATATTATCGTTTCAGAGTCAGATTCAAGAGGAAAGACGGTGATTGAGGCTTGACTTGCATTCTTGGAGCCGAGGTAAGTGTTTGGCCTAACCTTAGCTTGAGGAAATAGGTATAGAGTCTTATTTTCTATGTGTAATTCATGTCCAACGTATAGGTCAGGTGACGGGTACCTATATGTTGTGGTCAAGCATGCTCGTGAGTCAAATTTTGATGAGTTACTTAGTGTTCTTTGATATTCTCTGTGTTGTGAATTATTGGTAACCTTGGAAGTGGTATCTTGAGGTTAATTCATGACGTAGAAAGTTATTGACTATGTGTTCAGTTGAGGGTTTTACTGTTGATATTATACTTCTGAGCGAGATTGGTATAGCTGAGTCCCTTGCCGGAATAATAGAATTTTGTTGACAACTTCTGTACGTTTGAAATGTCGTATTGTTAAACTTTCATATCAATGGTTGCTTTTATATTCATTATGCACGAGGGAACATTCTGTGCCGAGTGGACATTCCGTGCCGAGTGATTATTATTTATGCAAGAGGGGACATTCCGTGCCGAGTGATTGTTATTTATGCACGAGGGGACATTCCATGCCGAGTGATTATTATTTATGCACGAGGGGGCATTCCGTGCCGAGTGACTTTATTATTTATGCGCGAGGGGACATTCCGTGCCATGTGATTTTGTGGTTATGCACGAGGGGTCATGCCGCGCCTTATCCTGTCGATTTTTCTTGTTTCGGGTTGTTATTTCCTGTTTTACTTCTACGTTCCTATTAGTACTTGATTCTACTGTGTTAGAAATTGTTGCCCATCTTATCCCCAGCATGTTCTTCCCCGTAACTGTATTCTTGTTTATTTTCTGCTATACTATTGAACTGCACATGTACAATTTATTGTCGTGTCCTAGCCTCATCACTACTTCGCCGAGGTTAGGCTCGGCACTTACTCAATACAGGCGTTCGTGGATCTCGGCGTCACTGTCTATCTTTCATTCTGTCATCTATGTGTTTTCAGAGAGATATATCATTTTATTTCAAATTGTTGTGTTTAGCTAAATCTTAGACTGGTTCATAAGGTTGTGACTCCATTTCTGGGTTTTGTACTTAAAGGGATTTCTTCGTTATTAGCTATTGTTATTTAGGTTTTTGTTAATGCTTACGCATATATATATATATATATATATATACATGAAGCGCTAGTAACACATGGTCGGGTTATTTTAGGGATTTATACACTTGTAAATTGATTCATCGACTTATAACCTACTCAGATGCATCAATGAATATTAAAAACAAAACGTCTCAACTTATATCTATCCCTCTCTCTCTCTCTCTCTCTATATATATATATATATATATATAACACGCTTCATTGTATAATTTTAACTACATATATAGCATGTAGAGTATATTTTAGTGTATTCACCTCTTGTATTACAAATGTGTTAACGTATTACATTTATATTATTTAGATAGTAAATATAAAAGTGATTTTTAATATTGACCAATGTTGACCTGAAAAGAGACCAACTTTGGTCGTTAATTATCCAGAAATTAAAATTAGCAACCAAAGTTGGTCGCTATATCTAAATCAGATTTATTTTATTTATATAATATTTAAAATAAAAATATAATTGTTAAACGTTAGAACTGGGTCCCAGATTAGCGACCAAAGTTGGTCTCTATCAACTTCACCTTTCATAAGCGACCAACTTTGGTCGCTAATTTTAAATTATATTTATTTGTATTTTATAATTTTTTTTAAAATAATAATATAATTATTAAAATTTTATAACCGGATCCCCGATTAGCGACCAAAGTTGGTTTCTATTTGCTGCCCCTTTCATAAGAGACCAACTTTGGTCGCTAATTTTAAATTTTATTTATTATATTTTATAATTTTTTTAAAATAATAATATAATTATTAAAATTTTATAATTGGATCCCACTTTAGCGACCAAAGTTGGTCGCTAATTTCAATATTTCTTTAACCAAGCAAGCTGACTAGTCCGGTCAACATTTTGACCACATTATCGACCAAAAAGCGACCAACCTTGGTCGCTAAAGTATTTAGAATAATTATTTAATAATTTTCTCCAATTTAGCGACCAAAGTTTGACAGACCAATTTTGATCGCAAATCCTTGGTCGCTTTTTCCCGAATTTTTAGTAGTGATTGCTGCTCAAACATCTAAGCTCTACAAATGATAAGCTTTGATGTGGTTATTAGAGATAATTTAGCTGAATATTTCACTACAACATCTAACTAAATCTATTATATTTCTTGATTATGCAACATTTTCCTTTATTCCATTTTGTGGTCCGATTTTTATTTGTTTTTACTTGTGTTAAAGTTATTGACACACCCGGTCATGTTGATTTTGCACTTGAGGTGGAAAAAGCATTGCGTATTCTTGATGATTCTATTCTTGTCCTTTATAGTGTTGATAATGGGGAAAGTTAATTGATTATTGTGGATTCCTTTACCTCCATTGGATAGACAATGGAGGTAAAGGAAAGATAAAACTTTTCAATTTGATTTGTTCGTCCTCTTTACATTTTGTTCGTGTCACTTCAGTTTATTTTTCCAACCTTGTGGAGCTTGTGAGTGGGAGTGATGATAGGCTATAGTTATATATTTTAGTCGCTTATTACATTCTAATTTACTGTATTTTAGTTGAGTTTGATCTTTAATCGCTAGTGTTTTGGACTAATTGGGTGTTTTATGTATTGTAGGATTGATTCCGAGCTATGTAGATGTTATGGAATGAATTCAAATGATTTGGAGCTTTGAAGTCTGAATAAAATCCCAAGGAATTAAGCTGGGATCGTGTTCGGGGATCAACAGATGACAGTTTAGGATGAACGAAAAATCGAGCAGGCATATTATGCATTGTCTAGTAAAATGCACATAACTTTTCAACCAGAACTCCATTTGGGCTCCACAATATATGGTTGAAAATCTAATTCAAAGGGATACAACTTTCATATATTACGTTTTTTCAAATTCTCAACAGAACATGGTGAAAAGTGTGCGGAAATTGCACGGCCGCGCATATGGGGCAAAAAGTGTGAAAAGTGCGCGGCCAACTGCGCGGCCGCGTACGTCCTATCCGGGAAAAATGTCCTTTTTCGCATAGGAGAAGGTATAATTGGTTGGGCCCGACTCTACTTGGTATATATATATATATATATATATATATATGAAAAAATAGTATTTTGAGGACTTTTGACACACTTTGGACCTAAGGAGGCAAGAACCCACTAGGAGCAAGACGGGGATTTCTTCTACGAGTTTTTCACTTCCTTCTTCCTATTTCTATTATTGGTTATGAATTATTGTATTGTAGTTATGCATACTATTATGAATATTTAATTAGTTATATAGGATTTTGATAGAACCTATTGGATGATGATTTTCCTGTTACGTTAATATAGATTTGTTGTAGCTTTTTTCTCTATTTGTTTAACTACGTTTATATTGTGGTTGGTTGAAGATCCCTCAATCGACTGTGCCTATTTAGTGTGTATTACTCGAAAGAGAGTGCATATTTAGGTGGTTGTTGAAAAACAACACTCCTAACGTATATGAGGGATCAATACGAAGAGTTTAAAGGTGAGATTAGGATAACGAAATTTTGATGCGATCCGAGTGAGCCGTAACTTAGTGCCAGCTAGCGTAATTCGAAAAGAATATGCCTAGTAAATTGTGGTAGTTACTCGGGAGATAATTACGAAACTCAGAGAACTCATGATCGGTAGAGAAAATTTATAAGAAACGTAGCGGAAATGATTCTGACAATATGGGAAATCATAACTCTAAACATCCTTAATCCTGTCTCCAATCCTTATCCTTGTTAATTGATAGTTTTACTGCTTTCTAATATTTGTTAGTTAATTAGATAAAAATTAATATTATAATCTTTATACTTAGGAAATTGTTTGGACTTGTGTTTCTTAGCGATATTGAACAACTGTAGTTGAGCTTTAGTTCTCTATGGGATTCGACTCCGGACTTCTAAACCAAATTATATTTGCAACGATCGCTTAGTCCTTTTTATAAGGCATAGTTGGGCGTGATCAAATTTTTGCACCGTTGCTGGGGAACTAACGGTGTAGCTGTAGGTGTACATATTTCTAGGTTGCAAGTTTGAACTTTTATTTTTGTTTTCTTGTATTTGATTATTTTTATAAAAAAAATTGACTTGAGAGACATGGCATCTTGGAATTATGAGAGTTTTGATGTTGGTAATTATACTTTTAATCCTCCTTTTGCATATTGTGAAGAAAACCACTCATGGCAAAATTATCAAAATAATCTCGAGAGCGAGTTATGTGCACCAACTCAATCTTATGTGTGAAATGTGTGTGATATGTGTGGTGGTCAAGATAGTCACTTTCATGGTTGTGCTTATATTTTTATTATCTTTCCCCGACCCCTTACTTTGACGGGTCTTTTTTTTCTTGTGAAGTTAATAGGAAAAAAGAACCCAGGGATGATGACCTGAAAGAAATCAATGATATGCTAAAGTGTCTTGTTGAACAAAATAATGAGAAACAACTACACATACTAAGGCAAGATGCTGCTATTCGTAACTTGGAGGCATAAGTGAGTCAACTAGTTGAAGCATTTAATGCTCAACAAGCCCATGGTGTGGATAGTATCCAAGAGAAGCATGCATTCGATACGAAATTGAGGTTCTAATGGATGAGGTCAGAGTAGAACTCCAACAATAAAATTGAACTAGATTTTGAAGATGTCGATGTTGTAGAAGAGATACTAGAGTCAACCAAAGATATTTATAATACATATATAGCTAACTCTAGTGTCATTGGTGTTGAGGATGTAGAAAGTCCCATTGTTCATGTAGTTGAGCACATTGGTCCACACTCAAAGTATTTTTCCACCTTGTGTTTGGATGATGATATAGAAATAGAGTCTTCCGAGCCACTTGAGGAGTCAAAGAATGAGGAACAAGGGGCCTACATTCTGGAATTCTTCTTGCCAGAAAGTCGGAATTATACAACTGATCTAAAGGCCAAGAAGTGCAAAATACTACATTGTTTCCTTGGGCCAGCTGGATCTGTTCCACCACTCCAGGAGCATAATCATAAGCTTGAATAAAAACTCGGGGTTCAATACATAAGCTCGAGGTGGAGGCAAAAAGCGTTTCATGTCGTGCCGCGACGTTAAATCAAGTGCTTTTTGGGAGGCAACCCGGCTTTATTTATTTATTTTTTATTGTATTATTCTTGTAGTGTCGATTTTTGAAATTTTAGGAGTATGAAAAGCAAACTCATTGGAAGGATGCAACAACAAACCAAATGGTTGAAACTGAATGTGCGGTACCGCACAAATGACCAGGCATAGGAGAAGTCTGAGTACCCCATGAGCTGCTAGTGCTTCGGTCTTTGACCTACCAGGGATTTTCTTTTATCCTCTTGTATTTACGGGTGTGGTGGGGACAATGCACAATTTTAAGTGTGGGGTGAGGAGATTATTTGGGTGACCTTCTATGTTATTTTAGTTGTGTCAGTTTAATAAATTAAAAATAAATATTATAATCTTTATAATTAGGAAATTGTTTGGACTTGTGTTTCTTAGCGATATTGAACAACTATAGCT
The DNA here is from genome assembly GCA_005239535.1 of Nicotiana rustica. Lineage (NCBI taxonomy): Eukaryota > Viridiplantae > Streptophyta > Magnoliopsida > Solanales > Solanaceae > Nicotiana > Nicotiana rustica. The sequence continues at coordinate 58,938 of ML512875.1, read as the reverse complement.
GAGCCTTAGTTCTCTGTGGGATTCGACTCCGGACTAATAAACCGGATTATAATTGCAACGACCACTTAATCTTTTTTATGTCTTGTAGGAGTGATTCCGAGCTATATGGATGTTATGAAATGAATTCAAATGATTTGGAGCTTTGAACTCTGAGTAAAAGCCCAAGGAATTGAGCCGGATCATGTTCGGGATCAACGGATGACAGTTTAGAACGAACGAAGAATCGAGTAGGCATATTATGCACTGTCTAGTAAAATATACATAACGTTTCGACCAGAATTCCATTTGAACTTCACAGTATATGGTTAGAAACCTAATTCAAAGGGATACAACTTTAATGTTTTACATATTTTCAAATTCCCAACAGATAACGGTGAAAAGTGCGCGTCAAGTGCGGGGCCGCGCACTGACCGCGCATATGGGGCAGAAAGTGAAAAGTGCGCGGCCAAGTGCACGGCCGCGCACGTTCTGTCTGGAAAAAAATATCCTTTTTCGCGTAGGAGAAGGTATAATTATTTGGGCCGACCCTAGTTAGTATATATACATGGAAAAATGATATTTTGAGGACTTTTAACACACTTTGGACCTAAGGAGGCAAGAACACACTATGAGCAAGGCGGAGAATTCTTCTACGAGTTTTTCACTTCCTTCTTCCTATTTCTATTATTGGTTATTCTTGTATTGTAGTTATGCATACTATTATGAATAGATAATTTGTTATCCAGGGTTTTGATGGAACCTATTGGAGGATGATTTTCCTGTTACGTTAATATAGATTTGCTGTAGCTTTTCTCTCTATTTGTTCAACTACGTTTATATTGTGGTTGGTTGAAGATCCCTCAATCGACTGTGCCTATTAGTGTGTATTACTCGGAAGAGAATGCATATTTTGGTAGTTGTTGAACAACATCACTCCTAACGTATATGAGGGATCAATACGAAGAGTTTAAAGGTGAGATTGAGAATAAAGAAACCTTGGTGTAATCCGAGTGAGCCGTAACTTAGTGCCAGCTAGCATAATTCGAAAGTATATGTCTAGTAAATTGTGGTAGTTACTCGGGAGAGAATTAGGGCACTCTGAGAGCTCATTATTGGTAGAGAAAACTTAGGCAAATTTATAGGAAGCGTAGCGGAAAGGATTCCGACAATAGGGGAAATCATAACTCTAGACCTCCTTAATCTTGTCTCCAATCCTTATCCTTGTTAATTGATAGTTTGGGAAATCATAACTCTAGACTTCCTTAATCTTGTCTCCAATCCTTATCCTTGTTAATTGATAGTTTTACTGTTTTCTAGTATTTTTTAGTTAATTAGATAAAAATAAATATTAAATATTTATACTTAGGAAATTGTTTGGACTTGTGTTTCTTAGCGATATTGACCAACTGTAGCTGAGTCTTAGTTCTCTGTGGGATTCGACTCTGGATTTGTTAAACCGGATTATATTTGTAATGACCGCTTAATCCTTTTTATAAGGCATAATTGGGCTTGATCAGGCGGATTGCAAGTTCTTCTATTTGTTTTGGGTCGGTTTGGGAAATTCATTTTCATTTGGTAACCGTAGAAATTGGGTGATTTTTTCTCCAATTAATACATCTACATAGTTCAAAATGACTTCTTTTGATTTAATCAATATATAAAATAGAAACCATGCAAGATTTTTCCACTATGTATTATGGGTTTTTCTTCTTCTTATATCTAGATTTAGATACAAGAGAAATCTGGATTTCTTAATTTCATGTGGAATTTAATACTGATTGATTGAAATATGTTTTCTAGCTCCATTTTAGGAATAAATTATTTTCTTTCACTTGTGATGTAAAAGAGTGGTAGAGAATTGTATTTCATAGTTTGTTGTGAGCTGAAAATTTGAGTCTGCTATAGGTTTTAACTCATTTAAGTTTCCATGTTGCTAGAGCTATTTTTTGAAAGGACAAGACAAAGTTGAGAGTGCTAACTTCACATATGAGTACATCCTTTTGAGGTGATTTAGCACAACTTTATATTCCATGCCATTTGATTGGAGCACATAATACAAGTTATATGCCAATTGGTTCTCAGTAGCTCAATGTACTCACTTTTCACTACTATTAAATGGCTATATTGTGAATTAGTAGTTTGTTGATTGTTAAAAAAATAAAGAGATGAAATGATAGAGGTAATAAGAGATGAAATGATAAAGGTAATGTTGCAGGAAAGTTGAACTTCTTTCAAGCATCTTGGTTTGCTAATGAGCTGAGTTGTATACTGAATTCTACTTTTTTACATACATCATTATAGATACTCAGTTCTAAATAAAAAGAAAACTCCAACATTTTCAAGAAAAGAGTAAGAAGGAAATGAAAAAAGAGGATGAATAAGAATCCACTCTGTTGATTGTATTCAGTACATGATCGTAAAAAGAATTCCAAGAAAACATATGGTAGTCTTTGAGTGTAGAGTAATCATAACATATAAATTTACCAATTTAAAATGATAATCAAATATGTTTTAAAGTAATAGACCAGATAACAGTCTAACTCCAATAATCAGAAACAACGAATGCATTCTAAGTTTAGATATTGTCTTACCTATAAGGGTCGAGACTCAAGCCCAAACTATCTGTTGAAACTGTAACATGTACAACCCTATAATCCTTAGTCTACTTAAGACCTCTCAAAGTGCAAACCAATTCCTTGGCCTGTCCAGTATTACATATCAATCTCTAACTTACATGATCATGCGTTCTACAGAACAATAATAGCTAATTAACTCTTATCCACCTATTTTTTATGCTTTGGAACAGACTAATGTATGCTTGTTTTTCTTGAACGTGCAACTATTTGAAGTAGTAGTAAGTTACTATCTAAAATAATTTGGGACGGATGTCATTATTTGTTGAAATTCAGGAAATTATGCGTAGTGAAACTATGTTTGCAATGACAACTTTGGCATACATGCTCAAACAGGTAGTGACTCATGCATAACTGAATGATGTGTCTTTGTTGAGTGAACATGGAGAGGCGATTTCATTTGTTTTCATTGTCCTTTAGATTTTAATATTTGTCTTTATGCTTTTTTCCTTAAAAAGAGCTTAGCAAACATATGGTTCTGATGTTTCTACTTATCTTTATCAGTATAGTATCTTTCTGCCGAGACTGCAAATAGAAGATTTATAACTAACAATGAAGGACTTTCAAAAAGTGATGCACTCTTCTTCGGAGGGACTTTCAAAAAAGGATGCAGCTTGTATGGTTCAGTATCTCAATGGATTTTGTTTTTGTGGCAAATGATCTCGGTCAAACCCACACCATAATTAAGTAGTGAGGCGGTCGATGCAATAATAAACCCAAAGAAGGTCGGGATTGAATTCACAGGGAATTAGAAATAGGATTAGGTGTATATCTAGTTTTATTGTATGTTTTGACCCAAATTACACTTTCACAATATTGATTGTTGTTCTACTTCTACTCTGTTCTATAGTTTGCAAGTACAAAACTAAAGGACAATATCTTTGGTTTTGACTTGTTTTTCAAATGATAAAAGGATCTAGGGTCGTGACTTTCACCTAGGTGGTTATCTAATGGGTTGTAAACTCTAGGGCAAGTTTGATTGGTCGGGGTTGTAATATAGCAATCACACCCGGGTACTCACTCTATACCTCTCGGTAGTTTGAGTGATTTTGCCCAATTTTATTTTCTCAAGTCCAAATGGGTATTGCACAATACAAGTGATAATAGCTCAAGTTGGGTCTTCCTATCTTTAGATTCAACCCATTAATTGAAGATATCAATTTCTTGAGTTCACCCCAGTTTCTTGTTAGTCAAGTTTTTCTAGACTTAGTCTCTCTTTCTCAAGTAGAGGCTAAGTAAATTAGGCATGAATCAGTGTTTGCAACCACTAATCCTTGAGTTCAAGCAAGAACTAGGATAAATATCACTAACTCAATCACAAAGAAGCCCTAATTCAAATACCCATCAAATACCCACAGTAGAGTTGGGTCACAACCCTAGCTAAAAATTTAGCTACTCATGAAAATTGTAGAAATTAAAGAAGAAATAAAGATAGAATCCATAATAGTTAATTATGAGATGAAAATCTAGTGTTTGGAGACAAATCTAGTACAAAATAACTTAAAGCAGTAAAAAAAGACGGCCAGGTGCTCTTACAAAAACCAAACTTAACAAAAAAATGACAAAAATTCCTATTTATACTAAGCTGAAAATATCTGACAAAAATGCCCTTGCGGAGGTTGTGCGGCCACATAATTCTGAGTGCGGTCCGCACTTTGAGCTTGACTGATCATTTGATCCTTCTGCGGTCGACCAAAGTTGGGATGCGGCCGCATTTCATCAAGTGGTGCGTACCGCACACTTGGCTTGAACTGGGATCTGGACTTGACTCTGCAGTCCGCACATTTGTGAGTTCAGCCATACACTGGCTTCTGCGGCCGCATAATATTCATGTGGTCTGCACATATTCAACTCAAGGTTCTCTTAATCTACTCATGTGCGGTCCGCATAAAAGTGAATGCGGCCGCACATTGACTTCTGTGGCCGCTTAGCTTTGATTGCTCATACTTTCCAAGTCTCTAAACCTCTCTTCTGCGGCCGCACTAGTATTATGTAGGTCCTCATACTCTAAAGCTGAATTTGACAGGGTTCCTTCATTGTTTGCGGCTGCACACAGTATTATGCGGTCTGCACTCTAAGCACTTTTTCCCTGTTTTTGTCCATGTCCAATTTTGACTCCTTTTTGAGTTGATGTTAACTTTTTGGCTCGTTTCCCAATATTCCTACAAGAATATAATTTTATTAGTTCTCGGGATACTTTTAAGCATTTTCGATCTAAAACACAAGTAAAAGAGAGCAAAGAAGCGGTCAAAATCCCTACTTATCGATTCCCCCAAACTTAAGTTTTTGCTTGTCCTCAAGTAATTATAACAATTCCCACCTCCATTAGAAAAAGGAATATTTCAGCTTTCCTAAGTTAAGTCAAAACATAAATCAATAGGGACCAACAATTACCCACACGCTCATGAATCATTAACAAGCCTATGATTTGAAAATTGAAGCACAAATGGCTCTAATGTGACACTTGAGCATCAAGGGTTGACTTTGATCATCAAGAAAGCTCGCACTTTCATGCAAGTCGATGTGGATCCCAAACTCCTCCTTCTATACTTTCCGAAAGCTCATCTCACTCAAGAATGAATAATTCCAAACAATGACTCGAAGAAGATTTGCTCATCACTCTCAAAAGAATGTCACAAGCCCGGCTCTAAGTACCATATGCTTGCCCCTCATGTAGATCACCACTAATGTAAGCTTGCTCGGCTTGAAATCACGTAGGGATTTTTCGGCATGTAATGAAGGCCTTTTGGATTAAGGAGGGTAATATCGGATTGGAATAGGTTCATCTTCCCTTTAGCACTTCATATTTTCTTATTGGCTCATGCTTTGCCGACTTTTTGAACCATTTTCTTTTCCCTTAGGGGGATTAAGAGACTTGACATCACTTGTCATGCTATTCATGATCTCCTTCTTTGCTTTCTCCATGCTTTGCACTTTTTCTTTTTTTTGCTTCTTTTCAACCCTTTCACATTATTCACTTTCTTTTTGTGTTTTTCTTTATACTTCTTTTTTTTTCTTTGCCTTTTTCTCCTTTTCATTTCTTTTGTCTTTTTGTGCCTTGAAACCATCTTTAAACTCCTCTTCTCTCCCCCAAACTTATGTTCTTGCCATTTGAATCACATGAGTGCTAAAGAAAAGTTGGATGATATCATTGGTGGGACATGCAGGGTTCAAAACGGGCCAAGGAGAGCCTACAATCACTTCTCAAGCTAACATAACTTAGAATTTCGCCTAGAAACATATTCAGGGCAAGTTCTAGATTATTCGCTCGGGTACTTGGACTTGTAACAAACTACCTCACATCTCACACAACCGGATTTTTAAAGAGAAAGAAGTCGAGGTCCCACAACAACCGCATTCAATATTGAAAATCTCTACGGTTCAACTAAACCATCTGATATTGCCTAAGTCAACTCAAGATTCACAAGGTCACTAACTAGAGCTATTTCTATACAAAAACTTGTTTTTAACCATAAACGCATAGTTAAGTGTGTTGGTACCAAGTGAAACATGCTCAACTCCTTTTATTCATTACACTACTTGTTTTTACCTAAACATCAAAAACTGACTCAATCCATTAAGAAGGTTGTCACGTCATACATCGTTGGGAAGAGCCACTCGGTTCACAGAAGACTCACCTTTAGAAAGAACCGTGACATGAAGAAAACCAAAGTCTTATTGTTTACTACAACCTAAGAAGAAGCTAGAAAATTCAAAAGAAACTACTAAAGTAAATAAGAAGTTATACTACTAAGAAAGACAAACTAAAGAAGCTACGAAATAAACTACGGAAAGTAAGATAAATGAATATACAAACCGAAGTAAAATGAATATATACATAAAATGAGGGTTAAGAATATATCATACCAAAGAGAAAAAAAAGGTAAAAGAAAAAAAAAATAGTATCACAGTTATTACAGGCCCAAAATCAATATCTCAATCAATCAATCATCAAAATAGACCACCCCCCAAATGAAAAATAAGCATTGTCCCCAATACTCAACAAAAATAAGAACAGGGAAGGGTATAGAGTTAAGAGAACTCTCTAAGTGGTCTCAGTCTGCATGGCATCTCAAGAACCCTCAGTCTGCATAGCATCCTCAGTACCCTGAGTCTCCTCAAGTTGAATCTCATCATCACCTGGCTGAGGGACAACCGGTTTGCTGAGCATATGGATCATCTCCTCAGCGGTGTGGGCAGTAGCATCCGGCTCCTCAGACTGGCTGGTTGCTGCCTCAGATTCCTCTAGTGCTACCTGTGCTGCTGGGGTTGCTATCTCCATGAGTAGGTCCAATGGTAGATCTACGGAAGGTGAAATCTTGGACCTCCTGTCTCAACTTCTCCACCGACTTCTTTGACGCTTGAGACTTCCTCATATTCTTTGTTTGCTTCTCCAACTCCTCAAATACCTGCCTGCATCCAGTTGTTGAGACTTACCAATGTTTGGGAGACTCGCAGCACAGTTTGTAGATAGGTGGATGAAGCTGGTACTAATAAATGAGCTGATGGCCAAGATGAAGAAGGGGTGCCATGGCTGCTGTAGAAGGCATGGCACTTGTGGAAGGCTCAACAAATGAATCAATCACTACTACCCTTGGATCTTCATACTGGCCAGTGGAAGTAGTTATCTTACCCTTGAACTTCAGGTTGTCAATATCCTGAAGGTGGTACCAAGAGAAAGGATTATTAGCCTTTACTTTTGTATAAAACGGCCTCGACTCCACCCTTTGATCATTGAAGTATTCAGTGAGCAAGTTGGGGTAGGGATATGATCTCTCCTTCTTCTGGACAACTAAGTAATGTTGGTGGACATGATCCCCCCCACATTTATTGGATACCCAGCCAACATCAAAGCCACCAGGAATGCTCGGGGAAGGGGCAGGTTTTTAATTTCAAGCATGGGTCAATTCTGCAGCATACAAATGTCTGCCACCCTTTTGCCTCAAAATTTAGGGTGGCCCGGATTATGGGGACCCCTGCTGTGATCCACGGAGGTGGTGGTCCTCGGGCTGCTAGAATTTCGGCTAACCATGGCCTAGCAGCCTCTCCCAGAGCCAATTTTTCCAAGTATTGGATGGCCTCCGCTTCTTCAAACCCCACATATTTGTTCAGAGTACTTGGGTCAAATCGGATTTTAAAATTTTTCACTTTGGTTACCTTGGTACCTTTCTTTATATGAGCCACATTGATATAAAATTCTTTAACCAAGTGCTCGTTTGCGTCAAGGACATCTTGGGTGAACCATTTTCATCCTTTTCTCTCCTGGAACTGTCTGAGGACATTTGGATTGTGAATGTCCAAGTCCTTAATAAAAAAATGTCGCTCCAGTGTGAGCGATCTTTGGAACCACAATTCTCTGAACCTGTCGAAGGACGTCAGGCTAAAAAATCTGTCCTCCCACATCTCCCTACTCCTTTTCCTCTCAAGGCCACCCACTCGAGTGTCACCTCCTCTCCCATCATCTGGTATATCATCATCATCTTCTACATTAACTGGTGCGGGAGGAGGAGGTTAAGAGGAAGGCTCGAAACTCTTACTTCTCACATCAGAACTAGTGGAGGAGCTGTCTGTTGGCTCATTGCGTTGTTGATAGCGCCCTGTGGATTGTTGTGGATGGGATTGGGTTTCAGGATGGATTTCCACAGAGTGACCCTCGGAGGTTTCCCTAGACGGGGCATATTCACTGGTGTCCGAGGAGTCGGGAGGTCTGCTAGTAGTTGTTTTCTTGTTTATGATTTTCTGGATGACAAGTGGTAACTTACTCTTGCCTCGGGAGGGCTCAACCCTCCCTTTTGGTGAATCACCTCTGCCACGGGGTATAACCATTGTCTTCAACGCATAGCAATAGGAATCAGTTATAATGGAAGCTAAAAGTGTATACAAATGCTATTGAAAAGTTGCAGTAAAAACAGACTCAGTAGCAGACTGCAAAAAAGTGAGTGCGGCCGCAGACAGCCAAGCGTGGACCGCAGAATATCATAGTGCGACAGCACAACCACAGGTTCATACAATGGATTCTCTGATCATTCATCAGTGCGGACCGTGCAATTCTCTGCAGCCGCACAACCACAAGTGCGGACCGCACAAAAGTGAGTGCGGCCGCACAACCCCATGTTCAAACTATTGGGGTCTCTGATCATTCACCAGTGCGGACCACACAATTTTTTTGCGGACCGCATAATTATGGGTGCAATCCGCACATATAAAATATCAATTTTATCCTAACTCTTACTTGTGCGGACCGCACAAAAATGCATGCGGCCGCACAATTCAAAATTACTGGCACAGACTTTCACTTCATGCACTTTTTTCATAGATAAGACAAGATATGAGCAATTAAACATGATTAGCTATTTACCCAAACCCCAATTAACATATTAGGCACTACCCACATGATTCTAAGCACAAAAATTGACTAACTATTGATTTTTAGGCATGAAACTAACCCTAGGCAAAAAGAACAAAATTAAGAAAGAAAAGAAAAAGAAATTGAAAAATCTAAAGATGTAATGTACATACCAGTAATGAGGAATGCATGTGTGAATCTACACGGATGGAATGGTTGAATTTTGAGAACTCATAGGATATGCACTGTGCTTGCTTAGGGTTTTAGAACTCAGAGAGGGAAAAGTCTGAATAGTGCATGGAGGTTCTATTTATACCCTAGAAAAGTCAGTTCATGCCTTACCTGAGTGCGGCCGCACAATATTGAGTGCGGTCCGCACTCTTTACCTGTTCCTTGAAGAATTGTTGCGGTCCGCACAAAAGTAAGTTCGGCCGCAGAATTTGTGCGAACCGCACAATTTTGAGTGCGGCCGCAATTTGTTAAAAAAATTTGACAGGTCAAACTTCAGAGAGCATGTATTTTTAGTCTTCCAGTTGTGCGACTGCACACAGAATTGTGCGGACGTAGAGTGATTATGCGGTCCGCATAATTCTTGTGCGGTCCGCACTTTTGTGATATTTAACCAATTTTTTCTTGCACAGTCCCTACAATGCACACCCATTCCTGCATACACCTGAAAACTAGTTACCACAAAATAAACCCTATCTAAAAAGAAGAAAATGAAAATAAACATGGGTTTCCTCCCAAGAAGCGCCTGATTTAACGTCGCAGCACGACGCATGTTACCATCTATCACTTGAAATGAAGCAACTCCACAACGTGGCCATCTCAACCTTGCCAAGATAGTGTTTCACCCGGTGCCCATTGACTCTAAACACTTCACTGTTCTTATTTTTCAAATCTAGGGCACCAAAGGGTGTCACATGCACAACTTCAAATGGGCCACTCCAATTGGATTTTAACTTTCCCGAAAACATCTGCAACCGAGAATTGAATAATAGCACAAGATCACCTTCTTTGAATTCTTTATTCTGGATATATTTAATCTTGTCCTTATACAAGGACGAAATTGAATATGCATGGAACCAGAATTCATCAAACTCATTCAATTTCTCCACCCTTAAGTTGGAAGCTACATTCCACTCAAGATTAAGTCTCTTCAATGCCCACAGAGTCTTGCGCTCAAGTTCCACCGAGAGGTGAAAAGATTTCCCGAACACTAACTGATACAGAGACATACATATTGGTGTTTTATAAGCTGTCCTATAAGCCCAAAGAGCATCATCAAGTTTCTTCGACCAATCTGTCTGGTTGGCATTCACAGCCTTTGGCAAAATGCTCTTGATCTCCCGGTTGGAGACTTCAACCTATCCGCTTGCTTGAGGACGATAGGGGGTCGACACTTTATGAGTGACACCATACTTGGAGAGTAAAGTATCAAAAGCTTTGTTGCAAAAGTGTGATCCCCCATCACTAATAATTTCCCTTAGAGTACCAAACCTTGTGAATATGTTCTTCTTCAAGAATGCTACCACACTTTGAGCTTCATTGCTAGGCAAAGCCACGGCTTCAACCCATTTCGACACGTAATCCACAACTACCAATATATAGGTGTTCCCACATGAGCTCACAAATGGACCCATGAAATCAATGCCCCACACATCAAAAATATCAATCTCCAAGATGGTGGTTGTCACACCTCTTTTTTTCCCGAAAGGGGGATATGGAGAGTTTTTCCAATTTAAGTGACATTAATCGAATTGAGATTATTTATTTATTTTTAAAGTCGCCACTTGGAATAATTTATGGTGTCCCAAGTCACCGGTTTATTTTAAATCCCAAATCGAGGAAAATTGACCCTGTTTAAAAGTCTGCGAAACCAGAAGATCGAGTAAGGAATTCTGTTAACTTGGGAGAAAGTGTTAGGCATTCCCGAGTTTTATGGTTTTAGCACGGTATCTTTAATCATACATGGCTTAATTAAATTGTTTAATTATGTGTTTTAGAATCTATGTGCATTTTACCTTTTACCGCTTTTAATTATTCGATTATTCGCGATTATGGAATTACCTTAAGACGAGTTACGCGTATGTATACTCATTTAGTTTGGCGCTTCAAGAATCATGTGACGCGTACGTGTACACAATTCAAACACTTAGTTTATTTAAGAAGAACTTGGTCAAAGTCGCGCGAACGCGTACCTTGAATTTATTTGAAAAATCGTAATCACGTCACGCGAACGTATACGTAATCGCAATAGTAGTTTAAAAACCACGCCTAGAAGCATTTCTATGAGTATTTGATAAGGCGCTTTATTGTTACTAAGAATATTTGACTATGGTCACGCGAACGTGTATCTTGGTTTATTTTTTATATTACAACTATGTCACGCGTACATGTACATAATTGCAATAGTTAGTTCGATTAAATTTTACCTAAGGTTATAATTATGTTTATAAGCTAACTTTCCTATGTTTTGAGAGTAGATGTAAAGGCGCAATACTATGTGAGATATTTATTTGAATTAATTGGGCAGCTTACATATAAGCTCCAAAGGGATCTATAATTAAGAGGCTCTTGGGCCTGATAACGGGTGAGTCCAAATGAACTCTGGACCAATACGCCTAATATCAATCATTTGACCAGCTAAATGAATTCAATCAAAGAGGACTTGGGCCTGATAATGGCTGATTCCAAATGACTCTAGCCCAATGCACATTTTATTTGAACGAATTTGAGACGAAAATTTCATGGTTTATTTCTGTAATACCAATAATATGATGCTAAGAGATAAACAGAACAACTCATTTATTCAAAATCAGGCCCAATTTGATAAATTCTTCTGACTTTCTAAGCATTATAACAGTATCAAAGGCAGTAAATTTAACCATAAGTGTACAAAGAAACTTCAAAATAGCCGTTTAATCGAATTATCAACTTAGTTTACTTAGCCAAACCTAAAGGTACAATTCCATAGGACCCAATTGATTTGGACCTGAAAATATACCAAGCCCGTCGTCCAGTTTGTTTCGAAAAACCAATTTTTATAATATGAAATTTCTAAAAAAGAAATTAACAAACCAAAATTAATTGCCTTAAATGAGACAACCAAATTAACTTGTAACGACCCCATCGGTCATTTTAAAAATTTAAGCTTCGTTCGGTGGCATAAGATCTTGAACAGCTTCACATTGTGTATATCGACCTGCGTACGCGGTTGGCTTCAGTTACCGGATGATCCGGAGTCAAATTGGAAGGAAAATTTCAGTTTTGGAAGCTTAAGCGATGGAAGTTGACCGGAGGTTTGACTTTTGTGTAAAAGGCCTCGGAATGAGTTTTGGGTGATGTCAACATCTTCGTATGGTGATTTTGGACTTAGGCGCGCGTCCGGAATTGGTTTTGAAGGTCCGTAGAGTTATTTGAGGTAATTGGCGAAAGTTAGAATTTTGGCAATTTTGGCCGATAGGTGAAATTTTGATATCAGGCTCGGAATGGAATTCTGAGAGTGGATGTAGGTTCGTTGTGTCATTTATGACTTATCTGCAAAATTTGGCGTCATTCCGGGTTGAATTGATAGGTTTCGGCTCGAGTTCTGATATTTGAATATTTGAAAATTCATAAGTTTGATTTTTGGTTTGATTCGTCGTTTTGGTGTTGTTTTATGTGATTTGAAACCTTGAGCGAGTCCATGTTAGGTTATATGACTTGTTTGTGTGTGTATACGGGGTTACGAGGGCCTCGGGTGTGTGTTTCAGATGGGCTTCAGGTCATTTTTCTCTATTTTTTGTACTGTTGTTCTGGTGCCTGATGTTTCCCTTCCGCGATCTCGTAGACCCAGTTGCGATCGCGTAGAGTAAGGTTGACCTGCCATAGTTTCTTCTTCGCATTTGCTTATTATCCCACGCGATCGCGTAGTCCTTTCCCTGCCTCTTCTGCGATCGCATGCCACAGTTCGCGATCGCGTAGTGCATTTCTGGGCAGCAGCCAATTCCTTCTTCGCGATCGCATCTCCCCTTCCGCGATCGCGATTCATTAAATAACTGGGCAGACATATATAATCCAAATTCGAGGGTTGAGCCATTTTTATCACATTTTGACTTCTAAAGCTCGGTGTTTAGCGATGTTTTATGGGGTTTTCACGAAATTCGATTGGGTAAGTGTTCTTCAACTAGAATTAAATATATTCCATGAATAAGTCCTGGTTTTTATCATTTAAATTGTGTTTTTAGTTAGAGAAATGTTGGTTTTTGAAGAAAATTTTCAAAATGAAATTTCATGATTTGATGGACGAAATGGTATCGGAATTTGGTAAATTTTGTATGGTTGAACTCGTATTGGAATGGGTAATCGGATTTTGTAAAATTTGTCAGGTTCCGAGGTGTGGGCCCTGGGGGTCGACTTTTGGACCGATTTTTAGAATTTGTTAAAGATTGAAGCTTTATTATCCGGAATAGTTCCTTATAAGTTTTATGTGTGTTTTGAAGTTGTTCTAGTTGGTTTTGAGCCGTCCGGAGGCCTTTTCGCCCGAGAAGTCCATTTTAGAGTACCGCCGTCTTTATGGTAAGTATCTTGCCTAACCTTTTATGGGGGAATTTTCCCTTAGGATTTGAGTCTTCTATGTTGGTTGTAGTCCGTGTACGCGAGGTGACGAGTGCGTGCTCGGACTTATTTGTGGAAAATTTGCTCTTTAGGAATCTTAGGTCCTTATATTCGCTGAGTATGAATTGTTCTTGGCATGATTGAATTTCCAAATTTCTAGTTTCATCTTTACTTGCCTAAATGTAGGATTTCTTACTTTTGGATTTACTCCTCTTGCCTATTTGACTCCTAATTGACTTATCTTAAGAATTTACTCCTTTTTACCGTCATGCTAGGTCCTCTTAACTGCTTGTCATCAAATTGTAATTATCTTCATCTCCTCCTATAATTTTTTTGGTCTTAACTGAAGTTATGATTATTTTTCCTGCTGCTTGTCCTTGAATGAAATTGTTGAATATCCTCGTAACTTCCCAACCTTAAAAGGAGTTTAGATATTCTATACCTTAGTTGAATTGCCCTTATATGGAGTTATCGGATTTGTGTGAGTTTTCTTGTTGTTGAACCGTGCATTTGGGTGCGACTCTTATACGTTATTTTTCTTCCTTGTTGAGTTGTCCTTATTATGCCTAGTACTCTTTGTTGTGCTTATTCCTTGCGAACTAGCCTTGCTTTTCTTGTGATAAAAGGTTCTTGAATTGGTGTATCTAACGTATCTTGTATTATTGTCAATTGTTGTTGTTGTGCTTGTTGTGGTGATGCACGAGGTTTTTGTCATGCGTTTGTGGTTATTATGATGCATGAGGGTTTTGTCATGCGGTTGTGGTTATTATGATGCACGAGGTTTCTGCCATGCGGTTGCTGATATGGGATTTGCACGAGGTTTCTGCCGTGCCATGTTTTCTATTGATATTGCACATGCGGCATGACAAGGTGGGATATGTATATGTGGGTTGCGCATGTGGAGAGAAAAGGTGGGAACATGCTTATGCACGTGTGGCGAAATAAGGCGGGCATATACTTTACTATTGCACACGTGGCGAGACAAGGTGGACTATGTCAGTGATTGTTTGTGATACTTGTGTTGGCCTGGGGGCATTCCTTGTTGTTGATATTGTGTACTGGAACACTTACGGTGTGAGTTTATTCATGTGGAAATTTGTGAGATGACAATGTACGTGTTGCCCTTTTCTTTCCTTATACTTATGGGTTGTTGAATCATGTTAGGACACCTGCACAAGAATACACGTAGTTAAATACTAGTAATAGATTTAGGGCTTCTTGTTGTTGTCAAGTATAGATACTCTTAATGTACTTACCGTATGGGTGGAGATGACCCAATTGGCACATAAGTCATCTGTGCAGTTAGCACTCGAATGAGGGCGCAAGATGCTAAGTGTTAGGGTTCGAATATTGGGACCCGTAAATGGTGATTTGTCCGATGTTCAGAACCTCGTGGAGATGACTACGAATTTGATGTAGAAGTGGTTGAGACATTACCTGTCCGTGTTGGATATTTACATTCCAGATTTGTTTGTGTTCTATTCAATCTTTGTGTTGTTTCATGGTTTCCGCTGATACTTATTGTTTTTCCTTCTTTATCGAATTCACTGTATTGTTAGCTATATTGCGTAGACTTTATGTGTATATCGTTTTCCCTTTTATTCCTATATTAATACTTGTTTAGTTTATTATACCAGTGGGTGTCTTGACTAGTCCTCGTCACTACTTCACCGAGGTTAGTCTTGATACTTACTGGGCACCGCTGTGGTGTGCTCATACTACTCTTCTGCACATTTTTGTGCTGATCCAGGTATTGATCGTTAGTAGCTGTGCAGACTCTTGCCGAGGAAACTCAAGGTAAACCTGTCGTTGCGCTCGCAGGCTTCGGAGTCGCCTTCCAATTTTGCATTTACACTGTTTTTGCTTACTTCCAAACAGTTGTAATTAGAAGTTTTAGTAAATTCTATAAATCTTATGACTAGTACTATGCAATGTATAAATAATTATTTATTTTAGAAAAATATTAGATTTTATTATAATTATTGTTATTCCATGAATATTAGGTTTAACTAGTCCTTAAGACTAGGTGCCATCACGATACCCAACGGAGAAAAATTTGGGCCGTGACATAACTAATGTGTTACTAACATGTTATATGAAAAGAAATAGTAACTAAATTATTAAAACGCATTAGCTAACCACTGAGTTTGATTCCTTGTCTATAATGATGACAAATCTTACAACTCTTCTTCAAACTACTGTTTTACTCATATTATTACAACTAAATACATATGTTTTCAGGGTATGACCCTTTAATATAAACAAATGAAGTTCGAATAGATGTTGAACAAACTTCAGGAAAGCTTTAAACATGAAACTAACACAACTTGAATGGAATAAACAGTATAAATGACCAGCTTTACACAGATTTGCACATAATTTTCAACTAGACAAATTTCAATCAATATGATTCATGCAGTAACTTAACTCATGAGCAAGACTACATTCAAACAAAACACAATTTTGACAAATAACCAAAATCATAGTCATGATATTAAAATAACAATGAAACTGAATTTTTACATTGTCAAGAGTAGTACCTTGATAGCAGCAAGAAACCAAAATAAAGAGAGAAAATAAATCTCTGAAAGTTTGAGTAAAAGCAGCAGCAAGAACACCAAGTGAAGAACCAAAGAATTCCCAATTCAAACTTGAAAACCTAGTAGAGTAATGAAGCAGTAGGATAAAAAAAAGGAAAGTAATATTTTTTTTTTTTTGTTTCAGGAATACCAAGGCTCTTTTTCAAAAGTTTTTTGTTGAAAACGAAAATGAAAGGAAAAACTCAAGGCAGTGCAGATTCAGTGTGTTTTCTACGAAATTTTCTATGTGTGCTCAATGGAAGAAAGTGAATGTTTATATAGAGTAAGGGTACAAAAAGGGATAAGGATCAAGGTACAAGGGAATCTGCCAACATTCCCTAAAAATCAGGAAATGGAATCATCCCAAAACAGAAAAATGGACAACTGTCCAATTTCTAGTACCTTCTTAACACAGAAAATGGACAACTGTCCAATTTCTGGATAATTCAAACCATATCCCTATCCTTATCCTTTCCTACTCAGATTGGGACAGTTGTCCCTGTTCTAGAAAATTCCTATTAGTTACTGAAGATTTTCAAGTTAAAATTCCAAAATTGACCCTTCAAGGCTTTGAAATTGCTTCAGAACCAAACCTAGTTTTGGGCCTGAGTCATGTACTCTGGTCTAAAAGACCTTGGGCTCTTAAACATTACTAAAACTGTGGGCTTGTCTATCACAAATAGGCCCAACTTTTGAGCCAAGTTAAATGGGCCAATCAGTACATGCCCAAACCCTAATACTAACAGACAAATACCAATCATGCATTTAATTCTGGTGTAATTAACCTAAACAATTCTATTTAATAAAATTAAACAAAATAACAGATTAAACCAATTAAAACAGTATTTTTAAAAAATAAACATAAAAATAATAAAAATAAGATAAAAGGAAAAGTAGAAAAGAAAAATATACCTAAATCGGATTGATTTTTGGCGAAAGGGGTCTAGTTGCTAAAACCCCTCTTGCCAAGACACCCATCTGGAATCTGAAATCCCCGATGGGGGATCTTGGGAGGAGAATTTTTGGACAAGCTAGGTGGAAACATTTAAAGAGGGCGGATCTAGGGTTTAATGGTGTTTTCAGATCTGAAACTAAGGGGGTTTTATGGGGGTTTTAGCGATATTAAGGGTAAATATGTATTGAGAGTGAAGAGGGGATTATGTGGTTTGATTTTGAGGCAGTTTGGAAGTCACCGCAACCGTAGGCGATTTCCGGCGGCGGTGTAAGGGGGGGCTAGGGTTTCTGGAAGTCTAGATCTAAGATCCACCGAATTTGGTGGAGTTTTGGGGAAATCTATTGGTGTGGTAGGGTTTTAGAGGGTATGGGGGTTCTATGGTGTGATTTTGGGTAGGTTTAGGGTTACGCCGCCGCCGTGGGCGATTTCCGGCGGAGGTGTATGGCAGGGCTAGGGTTTATGAGGGTTATAGATTTAAGATCCACCAATTTTGGTGTGGTTTTTGGGAGATCTATTGGCGTGGTTAGGATAAAGGGGGTGCGGGGAGTGTATAGTGTGATTTTGGATGGATTTGGGGTGTCGCCATCGCCGTGAGCAATTTTCGGTGGGCGGCGACGGCGAGGGAGTTTAATGGTGGCTAGGGTTTAGGGGATGAGGTTAGAGAGAGGTATGAGAGAGGGGAGAGAGACGGAAGTGAGGGGGTTTCTTGGGAGGTAGGGGTGTTTAGGACACTTATATATCAAATAGAGGGGAGTTCTGAGCCGTTGGATCCAAAAGGATCAACGACAGAGATCAATTGGCACCACAATTGTGCCGTTTTGGTTAGGCGGGATTTAACACTTGACTCAGTATTGGGCTTGGGCGATTTGGACTGGGTGTATGGATTTGGGATGGTTTAAACTGGTCCAATTCGGCCAGAACTTAACTAGACCCCTTTTCTCTAATTTTAAAAATCTAATTAATTTAATTAAATCCTAAATTAAGTACTAAATTATCTTAATTTGTAAAATATAACTAAATATCTATTTATATTAATTACATAATTAGTCAATCTTAAATTATTAAAAAGAGTACTAATTTAACATTAAGAACTAAAAAATGTCAAAATAAATAACTTTTTGTGATTTTCTCCTAATAATATAATCAAATTATGTAGTTAGATGCCAGATGCAATCAAAAACCTAACAACGCTATATGATGAAGATTTAAATATTTTTGTTATTTTCCATGACTTCAAAATGCTAAAAACGCATGAAAATGCAACCAAATGCGAATAATTTCAAATAATTACCAAAATTCTAAAAAAAGAAAATCTTAAAACAAATAAGGATAATCTATTTATTAGTTTTGTGGAAATATTTTTTGATGAGGTAAAAATTACAAGCTCACATCGGTGAGGGGCATCTCATTTTTCTTGGAAATCCCACCGGCCCTTTGGCATTTATCACAACGCTTGACGAGAGTATGCCAATAGAATCCACAACTTAATGCCTTTGTAGTTGTTCTTGCACCACCATGGTAACCACCATATGGGGAAGAGTGGAAAGCCTCAAAATTTCCAATTGCTCTTCTTCTGGTACACATCTTCGGATCACACCATCAGTACAAATTCTGAAGAGATAGGGCTCATACCAATAGTAGTCCAGGCAGTCACTTTTGAGCTTCTTCATTTGGTTTGGAGAGAACCCATTCGGTACAATTCCACGCACAAGATAATTGGCCACATTGACAAACCATGGCATACCGATCATAGATATGGATAGGAGTTGCTCGTCAGGAAATGAATCATTGATCTCAAGGCCATCATGTGGCCTCCCCTCCTCCTCCAATCGGGAAAAGTTGTCCGCCACTTGGTTTTCACTCCCCTTGCGGTCTTGAATCTCAAGATCAAATTCTTGTAAAAGAAGTACCCACCGCATCAATCTTGCCTTAGAGTCTTTCTTGCTCATCAAATATCAAGAGTCGTATGGTCGGTGTGAACAATCACCTTTGTACCCATCAAGTACGGGCGGAACTTCTCCATTGCAAAGACAATAGCCAAGAGTTCTTTCTCGGTCACCGTATAGTTGACTTGGGCATTGTTCATGGTCTTACTAGCATAGTATACTGGATGGAATATCTTGTTAATTCGTTGCCCCAATACCGCTCCAACCGCAACATCGCTCGCATCACACATGAGCTCAAAAGGTAAGCTCAAATTTGGTGCAATGATAATAGGAGTAGTAGTCAACATATACTTGAGTATTCAAATGCCGTAATGCAATCTTCCTTGAAATGAAACTTGGCATCCTTCTCCAAAAGTTTGCACAAGGGGTTTACATTCTTAGAAAAATTCTTGATGAATCGGCGGTAGAACCTTGCATGACCTAGAAAGCTCCTCACTCCCATCACAGAAGTAGGGGGAGGGAGTTTGGAGATCACTTCAATTTTGGATTTATCAACCTCAATACCATTCTTGGAAATCTTGTGATCGAGGACAATGCCTTCCTCGACCATGAAGTAACACTTCTTCCAATTCAAGACCAAGTTAGTTTCCTCACATCGTGCCAATATCTTGTCCAAGTTGTCTAAGCATTATTCAAAAGAATTCCCCACCATAGAAAAATCGTCCATGAAAACCTCAAGAAAGTCCTCCACTATATCGGTGAAGATGACCATCATACACCGTTGAAAAGTCATTGGTTCATTGCATAACCCAAATGGCATCCGCGAGAATGCGAAAGTGCCATAGGGACAAGTGAAAGTGGTCTTCTCTTGGTATTTAGGAGTAATAAGAATATGGTTTTATCCGGAGTATCCATCAAGGAAGCAATAAAAAGCACATCTGGCCAACCTATCCAACATTTGATTAAGAAATGGAAGCGAAAAATGGTCTTTCCGAGTAACTTTGTTGAGATTCCTATAATCCATGCACACTCTCCACCCGGTACAAGTTCTTGTGGGGATCAATTCATTTTTATCATTTGTTATGACAATCATTCGCCCTTTCATTAGGACACATTTCACCGGCGAGGTCCACAAACTATCGAAAATGGGGTAAACAAACCCTGCATCCAACCATTTGATGATATAATTCTTCACTACCTCTTGCATAGCCTCATTCAATCTTCTTTGATATTCCACGGAAGGTTTGGCATACTCCTCCAGAATAATCTTGTGCATGCAAAAGGTGGGGCTTATACCCCGAATATCCGCCAATGTCCAACCTATTGCTTTCTTCCTCCTTTGGAGCACCGCCAAGGTAGAATATACATGCACGTTAGTTAAGCACGAGGAAAGAATAACAGGTAAAGTGGAACAAGGGCCAAGAAACTCATACCTAAGGTGTGAAGGCAAAGGCTTTAACTTCAGGGTGGGAGTCTCCTCGATTGAGGGCTTTGATGGAGTCTTCTGATTCTCAAGATCCAAGGAAAGTTTTCGGGGCTCATAAGTATATGACCCCATTCCTTGCAAAGCATTGACACATTCTACAAAGCCTTCCTTCTCATCCTCATCATGATTTAACAACATAGATTCCAAGGTATCCTCAACATTTATCACAACACTTGTGTCCTCAACAATTACTTCGGTCACTAGATCCATGAACGAACAAACTTCAGTACTATTTGGTCGCCTCATTGATTTGCAAACATGGAACACCACTTTTTCATCACCCACCCGGAAGGTGAGCTCACCGGCTTCCACATCCACTAGAGCCTTCCCAGTAGCAAGGAAAGGTTTCCAAAAATTAATAGGCACCTCGTAGTCCACCTCATAGTTAAGAATCACAAATTTCGCTGGAAGGATGAACTTGTCGACCCGAACTAACACATCATCAATTATCCCCAATGGCGTTTTCATGGTCCGATCCACCATTTGTAGCCTCATCAATGTGGGTCTTGGTTTCCTAATCCCTAAAATTTTGAACACAGAGTAGGGCATCAAGTTAATGCTTGCCCCCAAATCACATAAAGCTCTGGAAAAATCGGCACTCCCAATAGTGCACGGGATTGTGAAGGCACCGGGATCTTCTAACTTTAGAGCCATGGAGTGCACAATAGCACTCACTTGATCGTTTCACAATTCATTGATCTTTTCTTTGTTACCAAGTCCTTCATGGACTTGGCATATCCCGACATTTGTTCTAAGGCTTCAACCAACGACATATTTATGGACAAACTTTTCATCATATCAATATATTTATTGAATTTATTCTCATTGTTTTGCTTTGCGAGTCTTTGAGAATATGGAGGAGGAGTCCTTGGCAAGGGTGCCTTGTCCTTTTGCACTACCGAATCCGGTATGTCTATCATGTGCTCCCTAGACGGGTTCACATATTCTTGTGTCTCCTCCACACTTCATCAATGTCAATCCTCACCGCTTCGTTATCTTGAACATCATTTCTTGGCATGTCATCTTATTCAACCAACACATCATCTTCCACATTTCTTCTTTGGTTTGAGGTACTTACAACTCCACCTCTCCCACTTCTTGTTGTATGACCATTGCATGCCCGTATTGTTCCCACCCTTCGGGTTCACCACTATATCACTAGGTAGTACCCCCTTATGGCGAGTATTTAAAGCTTGAGATATTTGGTCAAGTTGAACCTCCAAATTGGGGATAAAGCTGTTGTGGGAGGCTAATTGAGCATCCGAGTCGGCATTTTTCTCCATCATTTGCTTAAACATATTTTCAATCCATCCCAATTCACTATTGGAAGAACTAGGACCTTGTGACGGATATGGAGGCGGGTTGCTTGGTTGTTGATACATCGGGGGCCTTTGAATGCCCGGCCCCTGATTTCCCTGATTGTTGTTGCCTCCCTAATTGCTTTGATTGTTTCCTCCCCAATTTCTTTGATTATTACCTCCCTAATTGCCTTGGTTCTTGTCGAACCCCCTTTTTTCTCGTGAATCGGGTTTCGACATTTGACAACTCCTTTCCTTTTTGGTAAAGGGGTATGGAAATTGAAGAGTCACCACCTAACAGATTTAAGGTGCGTTAGGTCACCTAATGCAAGTAACTCATGAACCGGTTTACATTACCAGAGATTGGGTAAGAGATTGAAATTACCTTGAGGGGAAGGTGTTAGGCACCCCTTGAGGTCCACAACGCTGGGTCTTGGCCAGACTTAATTTGTGAATTAGTCATTAAACAAGCAAAGAAGTTTAAGCACACATATGGATTACAAAAAATGGGAATAAAGGGGTCCTATGTTTATTAGCCTATAGGATCATTTCTGTGCAATACCCGGTAAACCTTCCTCAATTAGAAGGGTTACACGTGGCATTAGCGCACATGTCATCATATACTTTACTACCCAATTACCTTCCCCTTGGTGGTTGTATAAGCGATTCTAAATAAACATACTATATGCGTGTATTACTCGTTCCTTTCTTATGGCCCTGGAAGTGTTTAGGACCTCTAATTAAGGCAGTTCTAGACTCTCCTAAAGTTCTTAAAAGGAGAAAATCTAAGTGACAATTAAAACAAGTAGGACTGTCAGGTAAAGGAACAATTAAGGGGGCTCACATTTACCTCCACAAACAAGCAGTCAATTGCACGTCTCAAACAACAGTATTTCAGATAATTTAAGAGTCCCAAAGCAAGATATCTAGGTGAGCATAACAAACAGAATATATGCAGCATTGTGTTAAAGCGAGGCAGTGGAGACCTAATCAGTTTGCCTATTGAGTTTAGGACTTGCTGAATCTGAGCAGTTCGCAAATAGTTAAGCACAACATAGGTTTACAATTTGCAAGATTTAAACTATCCTACAGGCTTGCCTAGGCGTGGATCCGAGATGTCCTATAAACATGATATGTAATTGTTAATCAGAGTCTTAATACTAACAAGCGATTTTAAACATGCAGTTTGAGTTCATTACGTCCAATAGGCATGCTGTCTCTAGGTGTTGAACATTACAGAACTGATTTTATACATTTATCTATGTAAACATGTTATCTAGGTGTTGGGACTGCTTTTAAACTTACCCTTATAGACATGGTTGCTACTGATTTTATGCTATATAGGCATGGTACTTATGCGAGTGCAATAAAAGTCCTAAAGCATGGCTTCTAATGCACATAAGAGAATGATCATGATTTTAGACAGAATTGATAACAACCTAGTGACAGGATTTCTAAGCAGACATGAATATGCAGAACTCTAGAAAGCATAAGTTTAGGACAAATGATATGATGCACCTATAATGTTTTCTAATGAATATATAATCACAACAATCCTAGGAGCATTATTTCTACCTGATTTACCCACAAAACATATATAAAATTCCCTCCCATTTTACTAATATCCTCAATATCTGTTTTACAAGAATTATTATTACAGGCCAAGAATGAATGAATTACAGAAGTGAAACTGATATACTATAGGGAGCCTGGATAGACCCAAAAGTAAACCTGGAGGACCCGACCTTCAACCAAATCCAAGGTAGCAATATCTCATAGTGTCCAAGAGAGTATCTTGGTGCGTCAAAGTTCCCAAGGGCCTCAAGGACCCCAGGCAATACTCACACCAAGACTTCTTTTAAACAGAAACAATTTGTGTGCAGCGTGGAAGGGCCAGTCCTAGTGTGTCAGAGTTTGGAGGAGTCTCATGGACTCCTAGGCAGTGCTCACACTGGAGGGGCATGATCCTCAATATTCTAAGAGTAGGAGTGGAAGATAGTGCTTGAAAGAGTAGAAACAGTTTTAGGAAAACAGTCCAGAAGTAAAACAGTTCAGAAGTGAAAATAGCTTAGAAGTGAAAACATATTAGAAGTGAAAAACAGTTTAGAAGTGTAAACAAGTTTAGGAACATTCTAAAAAAACAAAGGTTTCAGGAAGCAAATAGCAGACATAGTCACAAAGTTTCAAAGCAAAGATTCATATTTGCCAGATTTAGCTTAGTTCATTAGTTAACACTAGGTGGGAACATAGCATACTGAGATAAAAAAAACTACATAAATAAGGGGTAGCAGGGGTTAGGAACATAGAAATCATTAACCAATGACACATGAAACCAATCAGAGACAAAAGCATGTTGATCAACACCAAGCGAATTGACATATTATGACAGCCCAACTTCCATAGCACTCAATAGGATCTACTGATGCTAATTAGAAGCAATAGACAGTAAGCACATGAGTTTAAAGAGTCAGAGCACATAGAAGAAGTAATCATACTGACTTAAAGTAGTAGACAAGAAGAACATAGAACTTAAATGAAGGAGTGGTTATGCTAACACTTCATAGAGAGGACAGGGATTTAATTGCACAGAAGCGGTTATACCAGTTGAGGTCAATGGACAGGAGGGATAAGAGTCTAAATGACTAAGTAAGCATGCTGGTTTAAGGCAATAAACAGGAAAGGATTGAAGCCTAAACACAGAAATAGACATGTTGATTAAAGCAATAAACAAGAAAGGATTGAAGCTTAAACACAGAAATAGACATGCTCATTAAAGCAATAAACATGAGAGATACAGAGTTAAACACAGAAGTAGACATGCCAAGTGAAATACAGAAGAGGCATAGATTCAACAGAAGTAAAACAACATATGAGAGAGCACATAGATTCAAACTTCATAGTATAATAAATGACATTAGGAATAGGAACATACCAGTTAAAGGAAGCAAAAATAGAAGGTGAAAGTATGCAGGATTCACTGGTCTAGCCTTGGCTTTCGGCTGGCTAGACAATACAATGAACACAAATAGCAGAGAGATGAGAGAAAAGTGTGTGAGTGTGTTTTGTGAACTATTTTCCGTTTGAAGAATCAGAATGAGAGTGTATATATAGTACTTAAGGAGTAGAACAAATAAGGCAAATAGAATCATAGTTAAATAGGATCGATCAACCAATCACAAAATCAATTCCTATAGGAAAATCCGAAAAAGACCCCTTAATTGGGGATAGTCAAGTAACGTCCAGAATTGGGGTTTAATTAAGGTAATTAAATTAGAATCATACCGTATAGGGAATCAGTAAAATCCCAAACCATACTAATAATGAATTAAGGAAAGTATAATCCGTAAAGGCCACAAATAAGGAAACAAGTAAAAATCTCAACAAATACTGATTTTAACAGGACAAAATTATTCAAGTTCCCTAAATAGAAATCAATTAAGACTAGTTCACAGAAATAAACATAATAACGGAACAAAATTGAAGAAATCAATATAACAAACAGAAACATCTAGGGTTGAATAATATACATGAGAATCAGTCAAGATAGTGAAGAAACAATTAATTAAAACACTGAGAAGTTAGGAAAATCTTTGAGGAAAATTCTGGGACGAACCCTAATTTCAAAAACAGCAAATAAAATCGAAGAAGTTAATTAAAACAAGAGATTTTTAAAGGAAAACACCCGATAACACTAGAATCACTTCAGATTTATAAAGATCTGAGAAGATTCGACCAGTAGTGAAACTAGAGTTTTCAGAAAATAGCAGAGATGAAGAGAATCGGTCAAAAACCCATGGATTCATACTAAAAGCAGAGGAATCCGTACTCACAAACGAAAATGGCCTGAGACTGGCTGGTAAACAAGTTTCAGGCAAGAACAGGTTGAAACTCCACGAGATTCTTCTAAGGACTCATGAAATCAAATAGCCAGGGAGTATAGGAGACTGGTGGTGGTATGAGAATGCACGGAAACACCATAGAAGGGAGTTTCTCGCCGGTGACGGTGATTAGGGTTAGGGCAGGTCGAGAGAGAACTGGAGAGGTTAGGGAAACGAATGACGGTGGTCCAAGAGGAATGGAGAGGGGGTTAGGATTGGTTGAATTAAAATGGTAAGTTTAATCGTGGACCGTTGATCTAAAAGATCAACGACCACGATTTGATAGGGGTTTGGGTCGGGTAGATACAGATTGGGCTTAAGGGGTTTGCGCTGGTATTATTAAAGGGTTTGGGCTGGTTTTAAAAGGGTTTTGGTTTAATATTTGAGGGGTTAGGTCTGAAAATTGAAGAAATTAAGAGGCTATTTGTTAAATACCCAATTAATTAGTAAAATATAATTTGTAAAAATAATTAGCAGATTATAAAAATAATTTTCATGCATAAAATGAGTTAAAATAATTACTTTACATTATAAAAAATATCAAAAGCTATTTTCTGGTGAGATAATATAATAATGCATGCATGGGATATTATTGCAAAATTATTGCAATTATAACCCAAAAAATGTAAATGTGGCTATTTATGAAATAATTAGGCTTAGTATAAATATAAATAGTGAAATTGGGTCATAAAATTGATATAAAATTATTTGTGATGCAATTAGTAATTATTTATATAACAAAATACTAGGATAAATTAATTAAAATCCCTTTAAAATGCAGAAATTATGGAAAAATATTAATTACTGCTCCCGCATTGTTTTGGAGATATATATATGCATTTTGAAAATAATATAGGAAAAAATTGGGTATCAACAGTTCCCTTGATTACTCCAATTGCCTTGATTATTATTATTTCCCCAATTTCCTTGGTTGTTGTTGTTGCCACCACTCCAATTTCTTTAGTGGCCTTGGTTGTTCCAATTCCCTTGGTTTCCTTGTGATCTCCATTGTTGTTGATTTGGAGCATTGTTTCTTTGACCTTGATAATTGTTTACATATTGCACCTCTTCTTCTTGCTCATCATATGAATCACCTTGATTATACCCACTATTATCTTGCTCAAATTGTTCTAAAAGGTTTTGTACTTGTTGACCTCTTTGTCGTCTCTTGTTCACCATCATGTTCACCCATTCCATAGCATTCACTCATTTCGGTCCTTGAACCTATTGAAGCTGAGCCTTGGCCAATTAGTTCATTGTGGTTGTCAACTCCGCAATAGCTTACCCGTGATCATGTATCTCTTTGTGTAGGTGAATGACATTTAGGTCACCCTAAGGAACATTGGCTCTACTTTGCCACGCCGAGGAGGTATCCACCATCTCATCCAAAATTGCACAAGCTTCGGAATAAGGCGTGTTCATGAAGTTTCCCCCGCCGAGTTGATTTACCACACACTGATTTGTTGTGTTAATCCCCTTACAGAACGTCTGTTTAATCATGGCCTCGGTCATATCATTATTCGGACATTCTTTGACCATGGTACGATATCTTTCCCAAATCTCGTACAATGGCTCATTAGACTCTTGCTTGAACGCTATAATTTCATTCCTTAGTGTAGACATGTACCCCGGAGAGAAGAATTTTGCAATGAAATCTTCGGTCGACTCATCCCAAGTGTAGATGGAATGATTGGATAATCTCTCGAACCAGTCCAAAGCCTTTCGCCGTAGATAAAAGGGAAATAGTCTCAAACGCAGTGCATCCTCAAAAATATTTGTTTGCTTGCTCCCCCAAAAGGTATCGAAAAACCCCTTGATATGCTTGTAAGCACTTTAGCTTGGAGCTCCAATGAAGTAACCCCGTTGCTCAAGTACTATAAGTATCATGTTGGTTATTTGGAAGTTGCCCGCCCTAATACGGGGCGGGACTATTGCACTTGCATAGCCCTCGTTCGGCAACACTTGGTGCGTTGTTCGATATGTAGGGATTTTAGCCTATTATTTTCTCTCTTTTACTTAGGTTTTGGGTTAAAATGTGTAAAGGTATTCCAGAAAACTAACTTAATGTGCTTGTCTGCAGGGTTTGTACAAAATGAGGCAAAGAAGCCATAATCAACTCAAGAAAGAGTCAAACTTGCACAAATCCAAGGCTGGGAACAAGAGCGTTGAGAGCGGTAGAAAAGCGCTTCCGCGTAAGGACCAACGCTGAGACGGACACAAATACGCGGCCCGTGAGAGTGAGGTTCAGAGAGGCTATTTTTTAGCACAAGACTCAACGCTGACCGCTATGGAAAAGCGCGACCGCGAAATATCTGGCATGGCCGCGATGGTTATTCCGCTGATAGCTCAGATTTCAGAGACTTTACAACTCAGGCTTAAATGAAGAACACGGTTCGCCTCCAAATTACGCGACCGCAAAGGAAGTTCACGCTGACGCGGTCAATATTATGCGATCCGCGAACCTAAGCCCAACCCAAGCCTAGAATTGAAAAACGGGGGTCGCGCTCACTACTACGCGGCCGCGATAGCACCGCGTCCGCGAATCCTCCTTAGGGGCATTTTTCCGAAAATCTCAGCTTAGTATAAATAGACTTTTGACAATTTTAGGTTAAGTTTTGTTTTAGCTGAGTACGTGAAAGTACTGGTGTTCCCATTTTGGGAAATTTTAGAGTAAATCTACCTTCAAACTTTAGATTTTTATTTTTCAATTTAATATTATGGCTTATATTTCATCTTTATCTTTGAATTCTGCTATTATTATGAGTAGCTAGACCCCATAGCTAGGTTTGTGACCAAACCCTAGTGTGGGTATTTAATGGGTCTTGAATTTTAGGGCTTAATTGTTTATGGGTTAGTGATATTTAGCCTAATTCATACTTTAATTATAGAATTAATGGTTGCAAATATTGATTCATGCCTTTGTGACTTAGGCTCTTCTTGAGAAAGAGGGACTAAGTCTAGAAAAATTAGGCTAACAAGGAATTGGGATAAATTCAAGAGATTGATAGCCCCAATTAAAGGGTTAAACCTAGAGATATTAATACCCGACTTGATCCAATTTCACTTGCATTGCATTAGCACCCATTTGGGCTTGAGAAAGCCAAATCGGGCAAAGCCACTCAAACTACCAAGAGATATATAGTGAGCACTTTTGTGTGATGGTTATATCATGACCCCAATCATAACAAGCTTGTCCTAAATTCTTGATACCCATTAGATACTCACCTAGGTGGAAGTCACTTCCCTAGTGCCTTTTAATCCCTGAACACTTTCACAAAAATATTGTACTTAGATTACTCTTAATATTCAATAGTATAAAATTAGAATAGAATCAATCACAATAATGTTTGGAAGTGCAATTAGAAACAACACGCACATCTAAATTAGTTAGATACTCGACTCCAAACTAAATTAACTCCCTGTGGAAATCGATCCCAACCTCATCGGGTAAAACTGCATCGACCACTCCTCGCTACTATATAAGTGGTGTAGGGTCGGAACCGATCACTTTTTGGCGTCGTTGTCGAGGATTTAGACGATTTTGGATATCTATCTAACTATTTGTGTGTCTTGTTTTTCTTTCCTTCTGTGTTTCTAACTTTTGTGTGTCAATCATTTTAGGTACCAAATGGCTCATAATGATGCTCTCGAAAATATTCTTAGGGGGGAGAAGGTAGATGACAATGGTGAGGATGAGGTTAATCTAGAACCTCAAGTCCAAAGAAGAGGCTGCCAGGCCAATGACAATATTCCAAACCCTCCCCCAGCTCCTCCACGGGCAGCACACCGGGTGCTTCCAAATGAAGGTTATGCCAGTGCAATTGTCCCGCCCCGAATTCGGGCAGGCAATTTTTAAATTACAAATGTCATGCTGACCCTATTGGAGCAAAGAATTTCTTCACTGGCGCTCCCCATCAGAATGTATATAAACATCTAAAGGGTTTTGTAGACACGTGATGGGAGCAAGAAGACAAATGTGTCGGAGGATGCTCTGAGATTGAGACTTTTCCCCTTTTCACTTAGAGAGAAAGCTTTACACTGGCTCGAGAGGCTACCCAACCATTCCATCACCACTTGGGATGAATTGGCAGATAAGTTGATAGCCAAAATTTTCTAACCGGGTCATATGGCAGTATTGAGGGATGAGATCTTAGCCTTTAAACAGAACCTAATGAACCCCTACATGAAATCTGGGAGAGATACCGGACTATGGTCAAGGAATGTCCCAACAATGACATGACTGAAGCAATGATCCAACAGACATTCTATAGGGGTATTAACGCGACCAATCAGTGTGTGCTGAATCAACTAGCTAGGGGAAATTTCATGAAAGTGCCTTATGCCGATGCATGTGACATACTTGATGAGATGGCTGACACATCCTCAGCTTGGCAGAGTCAGGCAAATGTTCCTCAGGGTGATCCTAATGTCATCCATCTTCACAAGGAACTTCATGACCACAGACAAGCCATAGCCGAGTTGACAACTACTATGCATCAGTTAGCCAAAGGCTCAGCTTCAGCAATTTCAGGGACCAAGACAAGTAAACGCCATGGAAGGGGTGAATTTAATGGTCAACAAGAGGAGGCAGTGTGGTCAACAAGTGCAAAGAAATCAAGATCAATATGAGCAAAGTGGTAGTGGTTATAACCAAGACGAGTCTTAACTAACAATGGAGGACTTTCAAAAAGTGATGCACTCTTTCTCGGAGGGACTTTCAAAACAAGATGTAGCTTGTATAGTCCAGTATCTCAATGGATTTTGTTTTTGTGGCAAGTGATCTTGGATAAAGCACACCACAATTAAGTAGTGAGGCAGTCGATGCAATAATAAACTCGACGAAGGTCGGGATCAAATCCACAGGGAGTTAGAAATGGGATTAGGTGTATATCTAGTTTGATTGTATGGTTTGACCCAAATTACACGTTCACAATATTGATTGTTGTTCTACTTCTACTTTGTTCTATAGTTTGCAAGTATAAAACTAAGGGACAATATTTTTGGTTTTGAGTTGTTTTTGAAATGATAAAGGATCTAGGGTCGTGACCTCCACCTAGGTGGTTACCTATGGGTTGTAAACTCTAGGTAAAGTTTGATTCGTCGGTGTTATAATATAGCAATCACACCCGAGTACACTCTATACCTCTCGGTAGTTCGAGTGATTTTGCCAAATTTGGCTTTCTCAAGTCCAAATGGGTATTGCACAATAGAAGTGATAATAGCTCAAGTTGGGTCTTACTATCTCTAGATTCAACCCTTTAATTAGGGCTACTAATTTCTTATTATCCAAGTTTTCCTAGACTTAGTCTCTCTTTGTCAAGTAGAGGCCAAGTCAATTAGGCATGAATTAGTATTTGCAACCACTAATCCTTGAGTTCAAGCAAGAACTAGGCTAAATATCACTAATCCAATCAAAAACAAGACCTAATTCAAACACCCATCAAATACCCACACTAGGATTGGGTCATAACCCTAGCTAGAAATTTAGCTACTCATGAAAATTGTAGAAATCAAAGAAGAAATAAAGATAGAAACTATAATAATTAATTATGGGATGAAAATATAGCGTTTGGAGACAAATCTAGTACAAAATTAATTAAAGCAGTACAGAAAAAATGTCTAGGTGCTCTTACAAAAACCAAACTTAACCTAAAAATGATAAAAAATCCTATTTATACTAAGCTAAAAATATATGACAAAACTACCCCTGCAGAGGTTGTGCAGTCGCATAATTCTGAGTGCAGTTCGCACTCTGAGCTTGACTGGTCAACTGAGCCTTCTTCGGTCACACAAAGTTGGGATGCGGTTGCACTTCACCAAGTTGTGCGCACCGCACATTTCTGAGTGCGGCCGCACACTTGGCTTGAACTGGGATCTGGACTTGACTCTACCACCCGAACAATTGTGAATGCGGCCACACACTGGCTTCTGTGACCGCACAATATTCATGTGATCCGCACATCTTCAACTCAAGGTTATCTGAATCTACTCCTCTGTGGTGTGCGTAAAAGTGAATGCGGCCGCATACTGACTTCTACGGCTGCAAAATACATGTGTGGTCCGCACAGCTATGATTGCTCATACTTTCCAAGTCTCTGAACCTCTCTTCTGCGGACGCACTAGAATTATGCGGTCCGTATACTCTGAAGCTGAATTTGATAGGGTTCCTTCAATTTTTGCAGTCACACACAGTATTATGTTGTCCGCACTCTAAACACTTTTGCCCTGTTTTTGTCCTTGTCCAATTTTGACTCCTTTTTTAGTTGATTTTCACTTTTTGTCTCATTTCCCAATATTCCTACAAGAAAGCTCATTTCATTATTTCTCGGGATACCTTTAAGTATTTTTGAGCTAAAACACAAGTAAAAGAGAGCAAATAAGCGGCCAAAATCCCTACTTATCAGCAAGCTGAACAATGTACATTAAAAGTAATATGTATAATGTATTGTGTTGTATATACATATTTCATAATCTTTTATACACTCAATGGATGTATTTAGTACAAGAATATGGTATGTTGTTAATATAATATTTGATCAATAGTATAAAAAAAGTATAAAATTAATACAAACAGCGATGTCGGGCACACGCCCGTGCATAGCACGGGCACCGATCATCTATTACTATATATAGAGAAAAAGGAATTGAAATAATCGTCAACAATGCTTTGGTTTTTAAAAGAGAACTGCTTGAAATTTAGATCAGAACTATCCAAGACGAAAATTTTGGACCCCGAATACAATGGAATACCATGGTGTATCTAAGACAATCAAACTATGGTGCAGATGAAAATAGCACGGACTAGCCAGTTTTCGGACTGGTCATTCAAAAATAGTCAGTGTTTATAAAGTCATTGAAAAATAGCCTCTATTTTGCTGTAACACGAAAAGTTCCAGCATAATATACTGAAGATCGGTGCACTTGTGTATGAATTTCCAGAATATTATGCTGGAACTCCAACACGCGGAAGTTCCAACATAACATACTGGAGATTGGAGCACCTGTATATGAACTTTCAGCATATTATGCTGGACTAGTATATTATACTGAAATCCAATATATTATGTTGGAAGTCCAGTATAATATACTGGAGTTTCAGAATACTTATGCTATATTGGAGTTCCAGTATAATATACTAGAATTCCAGTATATTATACTGGAGTATTTTTTGGATTTTGAACAGTGTTTTTGTTCAGATTTATATTTACATGAAAAATGACTAATTTCTATTACTTTTGAAATTGTGGCTATTTTTGAATGACCACTTATAAATCTGGCTATTTTTGAATTTCTCTCGCGGTGCAGCCGCATTAACTTAAGTTTTCAACTGAGAGAACTTCATCACATATTAGTAGTGGTGATAAAATGGATAAAAAAATAGTTATCCATATACAGGGGTGAAGCTACACTTTTGTAAGGGTGGTCAATTGACCACTGTTTGTCGAAAAGTACACTGCGTATATAGGTAAAATATTAGATCTTAAAGGTATATAACATATACTAAACAACCTTTGTCGGGATTTTTTTTACTTCTTTCAAGTTTGAACACGCTTGGAAAAATTTCTAATTTCGCCACTATACATATTGCTATCCACTAAAATATGGGTCGAATAATGAACTTTTTAAAAATGGATCAAGTATTGATAAGAACCATATTATCCACTTAGAAAATGGACAACCAATGGATAATTAACGGGTTTAACTTTTGCATTTGTAAGCTCATATTGGGGGTTCCTCAAGCTTGGAAATCATAAATTCTCCCAAAAGTGATCATATTGTACCATATTATTCGCGGTTAACCCATTTTGTATCCGTATTAAATTGAGTCGAGTCGAATAATTTATCCATTTTTACATTATCCCTTTTCGACCCGACTGCCTGTTTTCCACCCCTACATATTGGTATCATATGCTCTAAGTATGTTGGTTCACACCGCATAGGGCTCATTCAAGAAGAATGCACTTTTTACTCGAATTCTTTCTTTCATTTCTTGATTCTGAGACTTCTAAATAAGGATTAAGGAACCTCATTCATCCGGTCAAAGAATATCGGTTAAAAGAAAATGATAAAGAAAGGCATCTTTTGAGTGTTCAGTGCATTAGTTATAAGTGAAATTTTCAAAACACTCCAAGCAGGAAGAAATATTTACATTCGGAGAACCATTAATGCGCATTCAAAAGATAATTTCAATCGGGGCGAAAAATACTTAAACATAGATAATTTTAGTTAACTCTGTAAAGCTGAATGATGTTTATGTGACCCAAAAAAATAACTTTTGTAAGATAAACTTTGAGTTAGATGAGTTTTTTATTACAAAAAAGTGATTTTTTTTGTTATAAACTTTAGGTTGAATGACCACCGGTAAAATTAAACTTAATATTTGATTCATTGAAGGACGTTCTGTCAAGATTAAAAGATTTGAATAAGCTCTACTCCTCTTCCAATGGAGGATTCAGAACTCTCTAGAATGTGCAGTTCAAAGAGAGAGAGAGAGAGAGAGAGAGAAATGAATAATGAGGAGTCTCTGATTTGGAAATGTGAAACGCAAAGAATCTATTGCTGAGTACTTTACCCTTTATACTCATACGAGACAAAAATATAAAAGCTAAACTAACTAAGCACTAACTAAAGTTGACAGCTGGAACTTCACAAAAAATAGACTAATGTTATGCTAACTCAGCAATATGTATACAAGTGCGTATAAATATGAAATACAATCTCAAAAACCCCCCCCCCCCCAAGTTGGAGGAGAGGCAGTCACAACCAACTTGTCAAGAACAAAGGAATGCTTCACCCCATTGAGAGATTTAGTGAGAACATTTGTCAGTTGATCAGTAGTGCCAACATGATGCAATGAACTAAGACCCTCAAGCTTGGTCCGCACAAAGTGGCAATCCAATTCAATGTGTTTTGTTCTTTTATGGAATACATGATTCCTAGCAATGTGTAGAGCAGACTGGCTATCACAATGTACATGTATGGGCAAGGAGAGTTGAACAATGAGTTCATCAAATAAACTATGTAGCCATACTAGTTCACCTACCACCTTCCTAAGTGCTCTGTACTCTGCTTCTGCTGAGGACAAGAAAATGGTTTCATGTTTCTTAGACTTCCAGCTCACAGGGCTACCTCCTAGAAGGACAATGTAACCAGACTGTTGACCCATGTCACTGCATAGTTTTGAAGATTGACAAAAGGTTGACCAGTTGAACCAGGTCCATCAGAGCACACAGGTTGAACTAACTAGTTGGCACATGAACCGTATATGCTTAGGAGATGTTTTGAATATGAAATATCAATGAACCAAGAGATCGTCTCCTAATGCGAAAAGGTTTCAAACTGATCTGATTAATTGAAGTCGAATTCAGCTAGAAAAGTAACAAAAGAAAGGAAGTTGAGTTTGGTTCGAATTGGAAGACAAGCTCAACGACTGACTCTATAAATACTTGATGTATTTCTGCTGGAATTCAACACGCACAAAGATGAAGTGAATCAAAGTCTGAAAGAAAAATTCCCAGAGTTATTTTTGCTAGCAGAGTCATTGTGCGATGCAAAGGCTACAGTTCAACTAGAAGAACCAGTTCCATCTGATCGATTATTGAGTCTAGTTGATTGTAGTAGGAGTCTTTAATATTGTATCTTCCAGCTTTCATAGAAGAAATTGTAATAGGTACGTATTGTTCAAGTTAGAGTTAACTTGAGGTGTGTAGAAATTAGCTAGGGGCTAGTTAATACAAAGGGATTAGAGTTAGTCCTAAGATTACAAAAGAGTTTATTTGGTAAGTCCATTTGGCTCAGAGTTTTAAGTGAAGAGTTGAGCAAATCCTACTGAGGAGTAGGTCGTGGTTTTTTCACCTTTTGAGCCAAGTGTTTTCTACATAAAAATCTCTGTGTTTTTACTTTACTGCTTCTTATTATTCCGTAACAGTAGTAGTTGGAACACCAAGAAGAACCAGGTTCTTCTACTGAGACAACACTCAAAAATTGGGTACTACACAAAGTAACCTATCTTCTTGTGTGGTATTGAAGTCTAAAACAACACAGACACATACCTCCTAGAATCAAGGAAAGCTGCCCAATCAAAATCACAGTAAGAAGTGATGGAAAGATCTGATGCATTGCTAAAGTATATGCCTAAAGTAGGATCTTTCTTGTGGTACCTCAACATGTGATAGGATGCATGTAGATGGGGTTCCCTGGGATCTTGCATAAATTGGATCAAATATTGGACCCCATAAGCTATATCTAATCTCAACTTCCCAACCAATCTCCTGTAAAAAGTAGGATCAAATAAGGGAGAGCCCTCCTTAGCCTTCAGTTTCATTGTGGGATCAAGATGAGAGGCCAGGCTGGTTGAGTTCAGGCAATCATATTCTTTCAGAAGATCCAAAACAAATTTTCACAGTGAGATAGCAATACCATATTCCTTGTAAAGTACCTCTAGTCTTAGAAAATAGTGTAGTTGTCCCAAATATTTTATTTTGAATCTATCATGTAGGATAATCTAACTAATTTCCTCTAAATCAGTCCCTGTGAGAAGAAAATCATCAATATAAACTGCTACAAAGGCAGTTGAAGAACCTTGCTTCTTGTAGAACAGGGAATAATCATGCATGGAATGTGTGTATCCTCTTGTATACAAGGCCTCAGTCAACTTATCATACAACTACCTACTTCTTGTTTCAGTCCACAAAGGGACTTGTTCAGCTTGCAGACCAAGTTTGCCGACTGCAGCTCAAGCCCTGATGGAGCCTTCATGTAAACTTCCTCATGCAGGTCTCCGTGGAGAAATGCATTATTTACATCTAATTGGTAAATTTTCCATCTTTTCTTAGCTGCAATGAAAATTAGGGACCTGACAGTGGTCATCTTGACCATAGGATAAAAGGTCTCAATGTAATCTATTCCACCTTGTTGTGTGTACCCCTTCATAACTAGTCTGGCTTGTACCTTTCTATGTTACCATCTACTTTATGTTTTACCTTGTACACCCACCTACAACCAATAGCCTTTTTCCCCTTGGTAAAAGGGACTAAGTCCCAAGTACTGTTGGCATACAAGGCCTCAAACTCTTGAGTCATGGAACTCTGCCAAGCAGGATACATGGCTGCCTCTTCATATGAAGTTGGCTTTCTATCATGAAAAATATTTCTTACAACATGCTGACTATTACGGTGCAAGTCATCAAGAGCAATATGATTATTTTGTGGAAACAAAGCACGGAGGGAAGAGATGAAATTACATTTCAAATTGGGCAGGTTACAAACATAATCACTCAAGTGAGTGGGGAGTCCAAGCTTCCTATTAGATCTTCTTTGGCCTAAAGGTTATATGGTAGAAGAATCAGGTTGAGTGGCTGGAGGTTATTTGGGTAGGTGTAATTGTTCAGTGTGAGTTTGTGAATCAGAGAAAGAGATGGTGTTAGAAGGAGAAATGGATGACATATCAGGTAGAGGAGTGTGGTGCTAGGGGAAGAAAGGGGGAACTGATTTGTGTCCCCTTGATCAGTAGTAGGAGTTGTAGGAGAATCAATAGTGTAATCAGGTAGGTGATCTGTAGAGGAAGCTGTAGGAAAGAATGGGGGTAAGCGTTTTACATCTGAAGTGAAAGGGAAAATGGTTTCATGAAACAATACATCCCTGGAGATAGATACTTTTCTATTGGCTAGACTTAGTACTTTGTAACCCTTTGTTCCAAATGGGTACCCCGCTAATACATGTGGAGTGGCCCTTGGTTCAAACTTGTCCCTGAGATGTTTGGGCACAATACAATAACACAAATATGCAAAGCTCTTAAGAGAGAATAAGTTGGTTTCTTGTCATACAACAGCTCAAAAGGACATTTGCTCTTTAAGGGAATTGTTGGTAGCCTGTTGATTATAAAGGTTGTTGTAAAGACACATTCTCCCCAGTACTTTAGTGGTAATTTGGACTGAAAAAGGAGTGCCCTGGCTACTTCAAGAAGATATATATGTTTCCTTTTTACCACCCTATTTTGTTGGGTTGTATAAGGACATGTTTTCTGGTGATTTATACCCTTTGATTGAAAGAAAGAGGAAGCTTCATTGCTAGTGAATTCTAGGCCATTATCAGTCCTTACACACGGGATATTGGTTTGGAATTGATTCTCTACCATGTTTACAAAGGTCTTTATGACTTGAAGTGCATTGCTTTTGCAACTTAGAAGATGTGTCCATGTTGACCTACTGTAGTCATCCATTAAGATGAGGAAAAACTTGAAATTATTATGTGTTTCCACATGATAAGGGCCCCACAAGTCAACATGAAGAAGTTCAAAGATTTTTGTGGTACTGGTTGTTTTATGAGGGAAGGGGAGTCTGGAGTGTCTAGACATGGGACAAATAGAACAAATAAATGGTTGTTTGGGAGAGAATAATGCATGTATAGTAGGAATGCCTCTCATTTTATTGAAGTGTACATGACCAAGTCTATAATTCCACAGAAGATCCACACTATCTCTGAGAAAGGCAAAGGAAAATAGAGTAGAAGCATTGTCTTTATTAAAGAGGACTTGGGCCTGCTAATAAACTGATGGAGACTAGGTTAAACTTGAAGGATGGTATAAACAAGACTAAGGTGATTTTGGGAGATAGATTTACATCTCCAGTTTGGGTTACTTTAACATTGTAACCATTTGGTAGTTTAACAAGCAGGGGATACCGTAGATTTATAATGTTTTGTAGGAGAGTTTTATTGAAAGTCATATGATGTGAAGCTCCTGAATCTAATATCCACAAGTCAGCTTTTGCATTGAAATATCTGCACGATGTATTATCAAAATTAGTGGAAGAAGTGCGAGCAATGATGCCTGCAAAATTCACAGAAGATCCACCAGAAACACTTGAATTGTTTTCTCCTCCATTCCCAACTTGAAAATGCTGCAGCAGACTGAGAATTTGTCCATATTGCTCATTTGAAAAGGTTATGTTTTGATTGTCTCCTTGATGTTCTGGTTCATCTATTTTGGTTGACAATATGTCTGATGACATTCCTTGCACACTTGCAACCGCATTAGCCACAGTGCTCTTCCCCTTATTGAACCTCATGTTATTGTTACTGTTGTTATACCCCTGTGAATTTTGCTTATATTGTTGTGAGCCGTGTCCATAATCTTGAGGGTATCCGTGTACCTTGTAGCATCTGTCTTTGGTATGTCCTGATAGTTTGCACTGGTCACGAAATGGCCTAGGCCTGCTGTTTGAAGTCTGATTTCCACCAGGTAAGTAATTTGTTTTAAAAGTTCTTCCTCCTATATTGACATTCAATGCAGTAAAATCAAAGTTTAATTGATTTATAGGTTTGAATTCTCTCTGCTTCTCCTCTTGTATCAGAAAAGCCAATGCCTGTGCCATGTAAGGCAATGGGTTCATCATGAGAATGCTTCCCCGAACAACTGTGTAAACCTTGCTAAGTCCCATTAGATACTGTATGAGTCTTCTATCCTGCTCTGCCTTGTGCATGCTTTCGTTTTCTCCACAAGTGCACACACAACTATAGTGAGTTTTAGCACTCAGTGTATTCAACTCTTCCCAGAGTTTCTTCACTTTTGTGTAGTAACCTGTGATGTCAAGAACTCCCTGACTCAAATCGCTAATCTCTTTCTGGATTTGATACAACTTAGCTCCATTTATCAGATCAGATTGATCCTCCAATTCCTTCCACAATTCGACGAAATTGTTCACATACTCAACACTGTTTGCAATGTCCTTTGCAAGGAGTTCAGAATCCATGAAATAACCATGTCATCACATCTCTCCCACTAGCGAAACTGTGGAGAGGTTACATCAGGCCTCACACACTCTCTGTTGATAAAACCTAGCTTATTTTTCACTGAGAGAGATCTTAGCACTCCTCTTCTCCAGGAACGATAGCCAACTCCATAAAAAGGTACAGGTACTAAAACAGATGCCGGACTATCAGATGGATGAATATAAAGAGGACTAATGGCATCATTTATCGTTTGCGTGGTCACTGCCGCCGTCGCCTCGTCAGTTTGATCCAGCACCTCCATGAGAGTATCAAATCAGATGGATTACTGCTAGCGTAGCAGGAATTAAGCTCAAAAACTTCTATTCACTGACGAATCGTTGGTGGATGCGTCGATATAAAGTTTTCCCCAAATTGTTTGTTTATGAAATAAAAACCGTAGCTTATTTTGTGATTGAAAATGAAAGAACAAAGAAGAGATTCAACAGCGTGATTGATGAAGAAGACCTCCGCTCTAATACCATATCAAGATTTCAAGATTTGAATGAGCTCTACTCCTCCTCCAATGGAGGATTCAGAACTTTCTAAAATGTGCACTACAAAGAGAGATAGAGAGAGAGAAATGAATAATGAGGAGTCTCTGATTTGGAAATGTGACCTCAAATGTCATGACCCAATTTCGGAGTCATGATAAGATGGTATCAGAGTGCTAAGTTAAATAGGTCTCACCAGTCATGAGCAGGTTTAGTAGAGTCTTGCGGATCGGTACGGAGACGTTTGTACTTATCTTCAAGAGGCTGCAGAACCTTTAGGAAAAATCTCACATTCTCGAACTCTTGTCGTGCGAATCNGCTAGGTTAAATAGGTCTCACCAGTCATGAGCAGGTTTAGTAGAGTCTTGCGGATCGGTACGGAGACGTTTGTACTTATCTTCAAGAGGCTGCAGAACCTTTAGGAAAAATCTCACATTCTCGAACTCTTGTCGTGCGAATCCATTTATTCAACCTGAAGCGTAATTCTTTGAACTCCTTTAATGTATTCAAACGCACACGTGAACGCTCGGTATCAGCCGTGCACCGATGGCTTGTGACTTCCATGAATGGGATGTGATTTTAGCATGTTTGGGGCCAGTATGGAGGACTTAAGGCCGAATTTTTGTCGGTGGCTTGAGTGACGAGATTTCATTTGTGTGAGCACATGTATTGGGGACTTATATGTCCGTTGGTGTCCTTATTGACGAGACTTAGTGACTAGATGACCATGTGGTGAGTGTGATTTGAGAGTGAGATGTGTTTATATTTCTTGATTATGACAAAAAGGGAGTGGCTGGATATGTAGTGAGGACGTTGAGTGTTTGACTTCTATCTGGAGTTGGCATATGGCCTCGAGTCGTGAGTGTATGGGAAGACCTCTTATGTTGTTTTGTAGCAAGTTCTCTTTTACCAGTAATTGATATATGTTGCAATTTGAGTTTAGATCACTTGTGGGAGTTGGCACGGCTATTGAAATGGTGAATTCGAGGTTGGAGATTATTTGGGATGTTTAATGGTTTGAGAGTTATGTATGAGCTTATGAAGGATTTAGTTGAATCCCACTGCGGTATTGTGGCAGTGAAAGCGTATGGGCATTGTGAGTTACTGTTTGTTTTGATCTATGGCTTTGAGCCAAGTGGGGGAGTCTGCTAATGATTAGTTGGTTGCCCGGTTATGTGTTGTATTGGTTTTATTTTGGGGATATTTGGGAGAGTAGTCAGCGGCTTATGAGCTTTAGATGGTATGTTCTTATGCTTGGGTCTCGTGTGGTGAATCTAGGTTGAGAATTGCAGTATTATGACAAGGAGAATTATCAATTCGAGGGTAAGCCAGAAGGAACTTGGATAAATAGGACAGCTTTATAGTGGGTCGGATCGGCATGGTAACAGATATGATTAGTTCTTTGGGTGCTTATGAGGCAATGAGTTTCTACATGTGTTCCTAGAAATGCTCTTGGGTGTTAGTGCCTTCGTAGCATGGTTGAGTAAGGAGGATTCAGTTCTGACGTCTTGGTGTTGTGCAAATGGGATTCGAATGGTTCCTGATGGTTTCTACCACGGTTAAAGATGTGTATTTTCTACTGGCGTGAGGAGCATGAGAGGTATAGTGATTTTGCTTCTAGATGGGATCAAATGTAAGTTCTTGGCTAGTTGGGTACGTAGTTGCTTATGGCTCGGAAGGGGTTATGAAGTTTCCATATTTATCACAGGATGGAATGGTGTATGCGGTACGTTGGGTAGAGTCGAGATCTGTATGTGTGAATTCACGATTCAGTTCTAGAAGGAAGGTCAAAATTCTTAGGCGGCATTGGCAGTTTCAAATGACTAAGTAAATGATATCCACTGGTGGCTTGAAGTATTTCATGTGGACTAGCGTTTCGTTGGGACCACTCAGTGTAGCGGAGTTATGTAGGGGTATGACCTTTGGTATTGGATTCGTGTGTTTTGATTTTTACGATGTGTGACAGGCTTTTAGCATGATGTTGTGAGGGTAATTGTTAATGTCAGGATAGTCCTCTCGTGTGAGTCCTTTATATAATTTGATTACGTTGGGATGTTGTTGGTGAGTGCATGAGTTGCACAGGTTATGGCTTCGAATATTATTGATGTGTCATGTCAGAAGAGGTCATTGGACCTAGAATGAATATTGTCATAATTCTCTACAGCATTGTTGGAAGGATAAATATCGGGAGTCAGCTTAGAAATTTACTATAATTCCTGTTTGGGAAGGGGGAGCTTCATGTCTGACTGATCAGACGAATGGTTGTTAGTTTCTACGTGTTTCTGTCATCATCGGCAGTATATGAAGGTGTAAGAGCGAGGCATTTCTTGATAAAAGGTTATGTATCGGTATTGGGTTGCTCTGAGCAGCTATTGTGATTAGGAGTTATCGCCACGAGTGCTTGAGTCATGTAGTGTATCATGGTATTTCATCTTGGGTTATGGATATGACTTGTTACAGTATGCCCAGACTTATTCAGTTTATAGTTGTGGGATTTTGATCTTGTAAATTGATTCAGAAGTGAAAATGTAGTTCTAAGGTTTATGGGTCAGGATTGGATTTCGAAATTTCAACTGTGTTGTGCTATTAGACCTATATGGGGTAGAGTGACGTGGGATTACCTCCGAATATGTGCATGGTAGGTTATGCAGCAATTTTGGTGGTGTTTGGAACCACTCTAGGCACGTTCGAGGACGAACGTATGTTTAAGTGGGAGAGAATGTAACGACCCGGTCGGTCGTTACGTAGAACTTGCATTAAAAATTACTGTTATTGACTTGTCATAGGTTGGTTATACCGTTCTTGATGTGTTAGAGTTGGTAGGCTCGGAATCGAAATGGTTGTGGTGAGAATTTAGCCATTTAATCTTTAAAATAGCCTTAAAATGCAAAAAGTCAACTGAGGGTTGACTTATTGGTAAACGACCTCGGAACGCGTATTTTATGGTTCGGATAGCTTCGTTAGGTGATTTGGGAATTAGGAGCGTGTTCGAAATATTTTTGTAAGGACCGGTGTAGAATTAGGCTTGAATTGGCGAAAGTTAGTTTTTGGCAATTTTCGGTGGGCAGTAGAAATTAGGGTATTGGGGTCGGAATGGAATTCCGACAGTTGGAACAGATTCGTAATGTCATTTTGGATATGTCTGCAAAATTTCAGGTCAATGTGA